>OY759265.1:30558317-30723317 GCA_963662155.1 Lamellibrachia columna
TCTTTAATTTTGCAACATAGTTAGACGGGATGTATCCTTCGCTGTTTGTGGTTTTTGACACAGCATACCACCAGTCTCCTTGCGTGTCGTTTAAAATGCCTAGAATTTCGCCCTTCTTGAAGCTCAAATCTTCATCGGTTCTCGCTTCGTAGTCGTACAAGGCAACGAACAGTTTCGAAGAAAACGAGTCCTGTTGGCGTACCGGTGATGGCATAATAGCTGCATTGTTTTGGCTAATATTGAATGGTGGGTCCGTGGCCGGTGGCGACGAAATCGAACCATTTTGACTGTCGGTTCCTGCGACGCCGCCCGGAACGGGTGCTCTGACCGCACTAGTTCCCGGATTGATTTTGTCCTGTCTTTTCAATTCTTCCGGCCGTCCAAGGCAGTTTCCCATAGTGACTAATGCTATGGAAATGTACAATACCTTAACCTACTGTGAACCGCTTATCAAAATTTAACGCATCACTACAATATACATATTAAGCAATCAGTAAAAGAAACGAGAGATAAATTTCCCATTCAAGAGCTTTCGACTCCGCCATGCAACCGCTTTACGTATGTCAACATTACCATTAACCTACCCATATAAAATAGTTCCGCGGTCATTTGTCCATAAATCTTCTATTAATTAATATTTTTGAAATCACATCTACAACTACCGACAAATTAATAATTTTCAATACGATTTGGTTACGCATAGTAATAAAGTTACAAATAATTAATAATATGTAGTAATATGAAAATCAAGTGGTGAGGTGATGGACTTCCGGTATCTCACGAAGTTGTTCATTGGTTAATAGTGACCAAATTTTGATGGATTTTCCGAATCAAGCCAATTAAATTTTTTTTCTTTAATGCAACGATTTCATCGATTATTCTAAATTTGGTATATATATCTATGTTGAGTGCGCTGAGCAGGTGCTTGTTTTCACTTTTTGTGTTGAAATGGTGTGATTGTTGTCCTGTGACATTAGTATTACGTTAGATGCAACATCTTATTACACATAATAATAATAGTTAATACACAACAGAACAAGTAATGTGCTTTTATACTTTTTTAATACTTTTTTTATTGTAACGTGTTGTGCACTGCAATTAACCAAAACTACAATTTAGTGGCGCGCCTGGAGGTCAATTCATGCACCCATAATGTTCACTCCTGCAATGTGTTCGCAGAGCTGGTTGATACATTCAGCGCGAACCAGGGTGGTAGTGAGTACTACTTTCACTCTGCCCCTGGCATAATAAAATTATATGTTATACAATGTAGCGCCAAATCAATTGTATTTGTCCCACTTGCTCTCTTGGTCGGACTTGTTTCCAGGAACCAACTTCAAGGAGCAATTCAAGGAAATGCTTGTCATCGCATGGGTCCATAGCCAATTAAGTTCCCAAAAACTAAGACCTGAATGCACATAATATCAATGGTTAACACAGCATCTGACAAATAAACGTTTGTATACTAGGTCGATATACCAGAGGTAGGCCAACTGATGTAATCACACCATATCTGCATGGCCTGAGAAGATGGAGGATACCCACACCCATATGTGCTTACTGAATTGATGGGAGGATACCCAGTGCTCACACCCACATCTTCACCCCCACCCTGTGCTTGCTGAAACAATGGGAGGGTACCCATGCAGTGCTCACACCCACATCTTCACCCCCACCCTGTGCTTGCTGAAACAATGGGAGGATACCCAGTGCTCACACCCACATCTTCACCCCCACCTTGTGCTTGCTGAAACAATGGGAGGATACCCAGTGCTCACACCCACATCTTCACCCCCACCCTGTGCTTGCTGAAACAATGGGAGGGTACCCAGTGCTCACACCCACATCTTCACCCCCACCCTGTGCTTGCTGAAACAATGGGAGGGTACCCAGTGCTCACACCCACATCTTCACCCCCACCCTGTGCTTGCTGAAACAATGGGAGGGTACCCAGTGCTCACCTCCACCCTGTGCTTGCTGAAACGATGGGAGGGTACCCAATGCTCACACTCACATCTTCACCCCACCCTGTGCTTGCTGAAACAATGGGAGGATACCCAATGCTCACACCCACATCTTCACCCCCACCCTGTGCTTGCTGAAACAATGGGAGGGTACCAGTGCTCACACCCACATCTTCACCCCCACCCTGTACTTGCCGAAACAATGGGAGGGTACCCACACCTAAAGCTATTAGTTTTGTCAAAGTTTTTGCATGCCCACATATATATATAAGTGTTGTTATTCAGTGTATGTCATAATTTCTTAAACATAAATGTCTTTATAGGCGAATAAGTAACTATGGAAGATTGTCACAACAAAACTGATGTGAGATCTGTGACAGAACGGAGAAACCCAGTGACAAGTAGCATTGATGTTGCTTCTCCTTCTGGTATGTTCTACAGGACATCTTCTCCTTCTGGTATGTTCTACAGGACATCTTCTCCTTCTGGTATGTTCTACAGGACATCTCTTTTATAATAAGTTGTACAACATTTTTATATAACAAAATATGGTAAGTAATAAATATTATCCCAACTAGCATCTTCTCCTTTATAAAATGTGCCTTTCTAAATGTGTGGTCTAAACGTGTGATCAAGATACAGTACATAGCACAATAATATTAGCTATTTTATAAACAAATATAAATATATTAAACAAACATTTATGGAAAACATCTGAACTTTGCCTTTCAGTTCTAAATATGGCACCAATGTCTTAAAATGTCTATCATTCTATTGATTCTAGTGATATCAGTGTAGTTGTTATTGCACAATTCCTACTAATACAATCCTTTTAAATGTTCATCCTCAGTTAGATTTTTTTCACTTGTCTCATTTCACATTCATTCTACAAAAAAGTGAGTGGTCAAAATTTGATGTGATTATGAAACAATCTTTTTATTTTCAGAAATTGTTGACCTGCTGTACAAGTGTGACAAGGAGATATTTGATGGATGGGAAGGGTCGGATGTAAGTGTAGCATGTAATGGGAATTGTCAGATCTATGTAAGTGTAATATGGGATGGTCACATGTAAGTGTGACATGTCGTGGAAGGCTGAAATGTAAATGTAAGATGTCATGGGGAGTGTCAGATGTAAGTGTAACATCTTATAGGAAATGTCAGATGTAAGTGTAACATCTCATGGGAGTGTCACATGTAGGTGTAACATCTCATGGGAAGTGTCAGATTAAGTGTAAAATATCATTGGAAGTGTCAGATTAGAGTGGTATTAGTTTTGAACACCAAGCAGCAAAATGTTATTATTAGTAAAAAAAAGACACTGCTCTTCTCTTCAAGTGACTACTTCTCATTATTGTGTTCTCATCATAATTATGTGTTTCAAAACAAGTTTCTCTCTCCGGGTCATGGGAAGTGTCAGGTGTAAGTGTAACATGTCATGGGAAGTGTCTGGTGTAAGTATAACATGTCATGGGAAGTGTCAGATGTAAGTGTAACATATCATGGGAAGTGTCAGGTGTAAGTGTAACCTGTCATGAGAAGTGTCAGGTGTAAGTGTAACATGCCATAGGAAGTGTCTGATGTAAGTGTAACATCATGGGAAGTGTCAGATGTATGTGTAACATCATGGGAAGTGTCAGATATAAGTGTTAACATGTCATGGGAAGTGTCTGATGTAAGTGTATCCCCTAATTAAATGTTGAACTTGGCGAGAGGATTTCTCTGTGTCTTCCCTAATACCCTTCCGAGTGCCAACTCCTTTTGGACTAACTTATTTGGTTGTACCTTATGCTGAATAAGATAGAAGTATAATGAATTTATAAAAGTAATTTCATACTATATTTTCAGGCATTATTCAACAAAGATGTCCTGACTGTTTTGGAAAATCTCACTGACAGTGTTGTCAGCATCCTTCAGGTAAACACTAATAAATCTTCTGTGTAACTCCATGTAAATAGTTTGCTACTTTCCATGTACTGTAAATGGTTTCTTACTTTCCAGATTAAAGCTGCTTCCGCAATCTGATTTTTCACTCATTTAAAAGTCATTTAGGAAAAAAAATCGAACCTATCTAGTATTGACTACGACATGCAAACATAGTATTTAGTTTTGATGAAATCATCAGACAAAGTGTTAAATTTAAATTATTTTCGGTTTCGGGTGAACTGAAATTCAGCATATAAAAGGTAAAAGCGAGGTCATGCTTAACAAATATGTCATGTTTTTTTTAAGAAATCACTAAGTTGATAGATGAGAGATCGCCAGTAGATATTATCTGCTTAGATTTTCTGAAAGCTTTTGAAAAAGTGCCACATCAAAGATTACTACTTAAATTAAAAGCCCATGGTATCGGGGATGGCATAATTGACTGGACAGAACAATGACTGACTGGCAGAAGACAGCGTGTTGTAGTAGATGGGGAGGTTTCAAACTGGAAATCTGAGTAAGGTACCACAAGGATCAATATTAGTACCTTAATTATTCTTAATATATATCAATGACTTGGATGACAATGTAACAAACAACGTACAGAAATTTGCGGATGACACAGAAGTGTTTAGAAGGGTTAACAATGATGGTGATAAACAACGTTTACAAAATTATCTAGACAAATTAGTTAAATGGTCTGAAAAATGGCGGATGTTATTAAATTTTGGGAAATGTAAATGCCTACATACAGGACGCAGGAACTTGGATATAAACTATAATATGGGAGATACTGTTCTAGGTACTATTGTAAAAGAAAAGAAAGGACTTAGGAGTAAAAACTGCTGATATGAAAGTTTCAGAACAGTGATATTGTAACTTCAAAGGGTAATCAAATTCTTGGATTGATTAGGAGAAACATAACATAAAAGGAAAAAAAGCTAATTATACTATGTATACAGCAATAGTTAGACCTCATTTAGAATACTGTATACAAGCATGGAGACCATATCGTAAGAAGGATATAGATATGCTTGAACGCATAGAGAGGAGAGCAACTAAAATTATTCCAGAACTGAGAGACCTTGGTTATGAAGAACACCTGAGAGAATGTGGTTCTAGAGACAAGGAGGTTAAGAGGAGATCAGATTAAAGTTTTTAAGATATTGAATGGGTATGAATATATTGATAGAAATATGTTTTTCTCACACAAGAAAGATAGTAGAACTAGAGGACATGAGGTAAAATTAGGAAGTACTTGTTCTCACAGAGGACAATAAATGAATGGAACAAATTGTCTACGGATTGTGTAACTGCTAGCAGCTAAGCTAATAAGATAAGCCAGTGGCTTTCTTGTCCACTTGCCATCTGGACCTATGGTTTGGATGACAAATCTGGTTAAATCTTGTTAAAAGTAGCTATATGTAGCTTATGTTATATACTATTCATGCTTTCACAAATTACCCAATTTAACGATCAAAGTCGATTCTTTCTATGATTTTAACAAAAAGTCGCACTTTTTTATTAAATGAACTGCATGTACATGTTAAGGAAATTTTTAGCTAATCATATACATCATAGAACAAGATTATGTAGTTTTAAAGAAGTAAGATAGCTCAGCCTGTTTATGTCCCACTAATTTATGTCAATGTGGAGGTTGGTGAGAAATTATGATTTATGTGATTGCGTTAACCTATGACTTCAAATTCTACAAATATATCAAGCCTTCCATGTTGCATTCTTATGTTCTGGTGGTGTATTGATCCAGGATCCTGAGAAGAATGCAGTTGTTGTGAGCGGATGTGGAACGTCAGGTCGTCTTGCATTCATGACAGCAGTATTTGTCTATTTCACTTGCTTCTTTGTCTTTATGAATTTCACATACGAAAACCAACAGCTGCTTTATCGTGTGAACAGTTTGTTAAATTTGATCATTATTGCTTGTTTTTATTGTTATGATAATCCAACATTCTTGCTGTAAATTAGTATGTCTGCAAAATGTTTAGAACAATGCGTATGATTTTAATAGTTGTATAATTTTATTTGAAGGTTGAAACACTTATTCATGGAAAATGCTCTCTAGGAACTTGAATTTTAAATTGCCAAACATTTTCTATCCTTTTGTGTTCTGATGGTCATTCATGGGTTTTCTGTTATATTAAATGTACAGTTAAACATACATGTTGCAGGGTTTTCTGCTGTTTTAACACATTTACAATACAGCATCACTTGCAGTAATTTTTATAATATTTACACACCTTGGAAAAAGTCTACTGGTATATGTGAAGCTGGTGACTAGTCAACTCTAAATTACATTCCTCTAAGTAAATGATTGCATTTATTTGAATAACATTTGTCTTTCAGAGATCATTCAATGCTAAGATGAAAGAAACCCACAAAGCTCAGTGTTACAGATACCTCATTGCTGGTGGAGACAGGTGAGATCTTCTTGAGATATTACTACGATCGTTAATGGAAGTGTATGATCAAATAACATCACCTTGGGCCCATTTCACTAAGATGAAGAGCAGCGGGAAAATCCATCAACAAACAGAATGTGTTGTTAAATTGATGAGCCTTTTCAAAACGCATTTCATTAAGATGCTCATAAAATCCACCAGAAGCTAGGGAGCTAAATTGTCATCATAAGTTCCACTGTGGCCACAATTGGGCAAAATTGTGGAAAAGTGGTTAAAATATGTCCTGTCTTCCATTTTTTTAACACTTGACTTAATCTGCTCACTAAGTTAAGGATGTAATGAACATTGCTATTATAAAATATGCCAAAATATTACAGACGACGATATTTCCATGACACTGGCAAAAGCGTGGACATGATTTAATAAGATTTAACAAGTTCCAGATGGCAAGTGGACAAGGAAGCCATTGGGTTATCGAGAGTCCAACAATTTTCTCATCCATGTGTAGCCCGCCCTTATCAAATATCTGTCAATTCAATTTTTAAACATATTCACACTACTAGCATTAACACAATCATTTGGCAGTTTTTTCCATTCATTTATCAACCTCTGTGAGAAAGAGTACTTTCTCATGTCCAACCTACACTGCTCCTTAACTAATGCTGCTTTGTGTCCTTTGGTTCTACTGCCTTCTTTAAGTTTGAAGAACATATTCCTGTCAACATCCTCATAACCGTTCACTATTTTAAACACTTCTATTTGGTCTCCTCTTAGTCTCCTGGTCTCTAGTGTTGTTTTGACAGTTGTTAACATGTTTTGATAGTTGTTAACCCAAAAGATTGTGAAGAATACTAACAGCTTCAAATGAGATTATGTTGATGAGGACTCATTGTGGAGAGCATTAGGAAGGTTAACAATGTGTGCATTTTGCATGATGTACCACTTAAAATGTCCACAGAATTTAGTAGCAAACAATAGCCATTTGCAAATTATTCATCACTTGCATTTTTAAGATTTATTCTGTCGTGGAAAACAGGATCTTGGTGTAAACCTGAAAAATATGGAGGGCCTTTGTGATTCGAGTAACTCACTCGACATAAGCAAGCAAGCAAGCACAAATACTTTGCACATATTTAAACAGTTGTTTATATATATATATATATATATATATATATATATATATATATATATATATATATATATATATATATATATATATATATATATATATATATATATATTATTTCTTCTTTATTACTTTATTACAATGTTCTCTTTGATACACAGAGATATTGACTAAAATGAAATTTTCAGGGCATTGTTTCAAGCTCAAGAAGCTTTTGAAGATGACCCATATGTTGGAAAGGATGCATTTCAGAAGGTATATTTAGAAAATGAATTTACGTAAAATTGCAAATAAGAAAATCACAGCAGATACACATAACATTTAGACAGATTTAGACATTTACAATAACATTTAGACAACATATAATAAGACCCTTGCTCTGAAGTCATTGAATGTGTTGCTCATTCCAGTGGCGAAGACAAATCCTTACAAAAACTCCAATAATATTACATTGCCAAGATTCTGATTTGTTTCTATCATGGATGTGCCTAATATGTTCAATTCTTTTAAAATAATTTCTTGTGTTTTATAACAGAATCATATTAGTTTTATGTGTGCATCATATAATGTGTTACCTATATCATTGAATATGTTTAAAATCCAACTGCAAAGCTGCCAGGCAACGGAATCTGATACTTGATTGACAGGTGATTTGTAGGATTTATTTGTTTTGATGTTAATGCATAGTTCCTTTATAATAAAGGTCACATAAAATGTATTATGTTAATTTAAGTGTTGTTTGTAGATATGTGAAGGCAAGGAGCGAGTGTTGTTGATTGGAGTGACATGTGGGCTGTCAGCTGCCTATGTGGCTGGCCAGCTTGACCAGGCCATGGACAATACTCCACAATGTGTGCCTGTTCTGCTTGGATTCAGTCCAATCAGCCTTGTCAGGTGAGGGAGGCGTTTGTCTTGTACAACATGATTTTACATTACTCATGATTGTACATTATTAATTATTATTATAAATAGCATTTATAATATGACCTTTAAATGGATCTATTTTTCATTGGAATTCATTCCCTGTTCATACAGATATTTAATATTTCACCATCAACAGACATTTGTTTAGCCGTGCTCACTCTCCTTAGCTCCTTAGCCATGCTCACTCTCCTTAGCTCCTTAGCCGTGCTTACTCTCCTTAGCTCCTTAGCCTTGCTCACTCTCCTTAGCTCCTTAGTCGTGCTTGCTCTCCTTAGTTCCTTAGCCGTGCTCACTCTCCTTTGCTCCTTAGCCATGCTCACTCTCCTTAGCTCCTTAGCCATGCTTACTCTCCTTAGCTCCTTAGCGGTGCTCACTCTCCTTTGCTCCTTAGCCGTGCTCACTCTCCTTAGCTCCTTAGCTGTGCTTACTCTCCTTAGCTCCTTAGCCTTGCTTGCTCTCCTTAGTTCCTTAGCCGTGCTCACTCTCCTTAGCTCCTTAGCCGTGCTTACTCTCCTTAGCTCCTTAGCCGTGCTTACTCTCCTTAGCTCCTTAGCCTTGCTTACTCTCCTTAGTTCCTTAGCCGTGCTTACTCTCCTTAGCTCCTTAGCCGTGCTCACTCTCCTTAGCTCCTTAGCCGTGCTTACTCTCCTTAGTTCCTTAGCCGTGCTCACTCTCCTTAGCTCCTTAGGCATGCTTACTCTCCTTAGCTCCTTAGCCGTGCTCACTCTCTTTAGTCCCTTAGCCATGCATACTCTCCTTAGCTCCTTATGCATGCTTACTCTCTGCAGTTCCTTAGCCTTGCTTACTCTCCTTAGCTCCTTAGCCATGCTCACTCTCCTTAGTTCCTTAGCCGTGCTTACTCTCCTTAGTTCCTTAGCCGTGCTTACTCTCCTTAGCGCGTGTACTCTCCTTAGCTCCTTAGCCGTGCTTACTCTCCTTAGCTCCTTAGCCATGCTCACTCTCCTTAGTTCCTTAGCCGTGCTTACTCTCCTTAGTTCCTTAGCCGTGCTTACTCTCCTTAGCGCGTGTACTCTCCTTAGCTCCTTAGCCGTGCTTACTCTCCTTAGCTCCTTAGCCGTGCTCACTCTCTTTAGTCCCTTAGCCATGCATACTCTCCTTAGCTCCTTATGCATGCTTACTCTCTGCAGTTCCTTAGCCTTGCTTACTCTCCTTAGCTCCTTAGCCATGCTCACTCTCCTTAGTTCCTTAGCCGTGCTTACTCTCCTTAGTTCCTTAGCCGTGCTTACTCTCCTTAGCGCGTGTACTCTCCTTAGCTCCTTAGCCGTGCTTGCTCTCCTTGGCTCCTTAGCCATGCTTACTCTCCTTAGCTCCTTAGCCATGCTCACTCTCCTTAGTTCCTTAGCCGTGCTTACTCTCCTTAGTTCCTTAGCCGTGCTTACTCTCCTTAACTCCTTGGCCATGCTTACTCTCCTTAGTTCCTTAGCCGTGCTTACTCTCCTTAGCCGTGCTTACTCTCCTTAGCTCCTTAGCCATGCTTGCTCTCCTTAGTTCCTTAGCCGTGCTTGCTCTCCTTAGCTCCTTAGCCGTGCTCACTCTCCTTAGTTCCTTAGCCATGCTTACTCTCCTTAACTCCTTAGCCGTGCTTACTCTCCTTAGCGTATTCATCCATCTGTTGACAACTTTTTATATTATATACCAATTTTGAGACTGCCACACCCTTTTGTTTTGATACCCCTCTGAGCTTGGGTTTCTGAGGATTTTGGTGCAGTAGAAGTTTGTTTTGTGTTGTGTTGTGTTGTATTGTGTTGTGTTGTGTTGTGTTGTGTTGTGTTGTGTTGTGTTGTGTTGTGTTGTGTTGTGTTGTGTTGTGTTGTGTTGTGTTGTGTTGTGTTGTGTTGTGTTGTGTTGTGTTGTGTTGTGTTGTGTTGTGTTGTGTTGTGTTGTGTTGTGTTGTGTTGTGTTGGTTGTGTTGTGTTGTGTTGTGTTGTGTTGTGTTGTGTTGTGTTGTGTTGTGTTGTGTTACTCTGTATTGTATATGCAGTCACACCATAGAATTGTGTTAGTTTAGTGCTACATCAGTCGGTAACAACTGCTTTACAGGATAAAGGTCTTAGGTCCTCGCTCCTAACAACAGACCTGGCAAAATGTATAGTTAGTAATTGTTAGTCATTCCTTATCCCCGTGCTAACATTATCTATGTACTAATCCAAGGAGGCCACATAAGAACATCATGTACTAGTCCAAGGAGGCCACATAAGAACATCATGTACTAGTCCAAGGAGGCCACATAAGAACATCATGTACTAGTCCAAGGAGGCCACATAAGAACATAATGTACTAGTCCAAGGAGGCCACATAAGAACATCATGTACTAGTCCAAGGAGGCCACTTAAGAACATCATGTACTAATCCAAGGAGGCCACATAAGAACATCATGTACTAGTCCAAGGAGGCTACATAAGAACATAATGTACTAGTCCAAGGAGGCCACATAAGAACATCATGTACTAGTCCAAGGAGGCCACATAAGAACATAATGTACTAGTCCAAGGAGGCCACATAAGAACATCATGTACTAGTCCAAGGAGGCCACTTAAGAACATCATGTACTAATCCAAGGAGGCCACATAAGAACATCATGTACTAGTCCAAGGAGGCCACATAAGAACATAATGTACTAGTCCAAGGAGGCCACATAAGAACATCATGTACTAGTCCAAGGAGGCCACATAAGAACATAATGTACTAGTCCAAGGAGGCCACATAAGAACATCATGTACTAGTCCAAGGAGGCCACATAAGAACATCATATACTAGTCCAAGGAGGCCACATAAGAACATAATGTACTAGTCCAAGGAGGCCACATAAGAACATCATGTACTAGTCCAAGGAGGCCACATAAGAACATAATGTACTAGTCCAAGGAGGCCACATAAGAACATCATGTACTAGTCCAAGGAGGCCACTTAAGAACATCATGTACTAATCCAAGGAGGCCACATAAGAACGTCATGTACTAGTCCAAGGAGGCCACATAAGAACATAATGTACTAGTCCAAGGAGGCCACATAAGAACATCATGTACTAGTCCAAGGAGGCCACATAAGAACATAATGTACTAATCCAAGGAGGCCACATAAGAACATCATGTACTAGTCCAAGGAGGCCATGTAAGAACATCATGTACTAGTCCAAGGAGGCCACATAAGAACACAATGTACTAATCCAAGGAGGCCACATAAGAACATCATGTACTAGTCCAAGGAGGCCATGTAAGAACATCATGTACTAGTCCAAGGAGGCCACATAAGAACATAATGTACTAATCCAAGGAGGCCACATAAGAACATCATGTACTAATCCAAGGAGGCCATGTAAGAACATCATGTACTGTGACATACATAAAACTAGCCAATTAATTGAATGAATTGGGAGCTGGAAATTGATTTAGAACTGAAGTAGTTACATATCTGCTCTTTTCAATACAAGGAAAATTATTATTTTAGTTGCTGTTTCTCATTCCTTCTTTATTTCAATATGCAAACTTCCAGTCCATATATAATGCTATGCAAATATTATGGGGATAACTGGTTTTTATAATGTGAAAAGTGTATTCTGGTTCAAGAAAATCAGGAATAAAAGTTTCCATTTCTTTTCAGAAATGTGCCAGTTGAAAATTGGGATAAAACATTCTTCAAAGGTTGGTTGGAGTGATATGTATTTAAAATTGTTTTCATCAAAGGGATTTGGTTTATGTATACTGCAACTACATTAATAATACGATAATAAAATGACCACACCAACAATACCAGCATCTATTATTAAAGGAACCTACAACGTGACGTGTTCCACTGTCAGTGCACGCATTCTATTTCCTTACATACTAAAATGTTTGAGTAGTTTTAATTTGCGTTTTCAGAATATAAGATGTACCTACAGAAGTCACAACACATGAATTGAACAAAACCCTTAACATTTTAGAATTTTTTTTAATTGCTTGTATGATCAGCAATGTGGTTTCACGAAGTAAATACAATGTCTTGATTTATTTGAGTGCATCTTTGCTTGGATGTGTTATAACCAACTTCCATATTTGCAGTGGCACAGAGACTTGAAAAAAAGTCGCGATCAAGTGAAGCCTTTGTACTGACACCTGTTATTGGGGTAAGCATGTTGATCCATCAAAGACATAAGCCACTGTTATGTTGAGATAGTAGTTGTATATGAATGAATTGAGACACATTTATCTTTGTGTTTACAGTTTTGTTCTGTAATCTATATGAACATATCGCAGGACCATAAATTTTGTTTTCAGAATCAACACTAAGAAAACATTATTTATGCACAAATTTAACAAGATTTGCTACCATGGCAACAGGGTCTATATTGTAAGTGGATAAAGAAGCCATTCGCTTATCAAGAGTCCAACAATTTTTCATCTATGTATAACCCTTATCAGATATCTGTCAATTTCATTTTAAAATTTATTGCAAGAAGACAGATATTTCTTGGATATGCAATAAAGCATGTAACTTAAGACTATTCTCTCATTTCATACTGATAGCTCTACATTTTAAGTGAGTAATTAAAAATATTTCCGAGATTAGCTGTAGTCTTACAGGTTTCAATCTAGGACGTGCCTTTGCTCCATTGATGCAATATTTTAAAGGTTGAAGCAACTGAATCACATGGATGCACCTGAAGGGCGTGTAATTGCGGCATTTGGCACACAAAGATGTAGTCCATGTGCCCTAGAAAAATTTATCCTACATAAATTGATAAGAAATATCTTCCACTTGTTCACAATGTGGAACTATTCTGCAGTTTTGTTAGCCAAGACTTGACACCAAATGAAACACTATTGGACCAACTGTGTATGCTCTGCCATTAACAGCTGATTCCATGCTAATCCACTAGGCGTGCACTTATCCGTGCCTCTGCTAGCACCCAATGGAACAGCTAACATTGGCAAACTGAATAGTGATGCCAAATAAAATAATAATTAGTGATAACAGAGATGTCTAGAAGCATTGCTGCTATTTTGGATTACGTTTGACTTGCATTTGGCCAACTTTCAGTTTCAGTTTTGTGTCGTTGCGATGCCTTATTCAACGACAATCTGGCACTGGAGCCTGACATCCCACAAACTAATGTTAAATATAAAATTTAAACTAAGATAATAATAATAATAATGCACTTTATTTTTACACTCGTATCCAGAGTACAACTCTGTTCAAGGGTGTTTACAATGACTAAATGGACTAAAATGTGCGTAATAAAATTAAACGTATATGTATAAGGCTTAAGCTTCATTAAAACAAAAATGTACTAAGCAAGATAAGCTAAAGCTATCAATGTACATACAAAAGCATACGCATGAGTAAATAATTAATTCATTAATAAATAATTAATAAATAATTTAAATAATAAACTATAGTATAATAGTAGAAAATTTAGAATAATGTTAATAATAAATACTATGATATGAGTGGTAAACTAAACATTAAAAGCAAATTTGAAATAGTGAGTCTTAAGATGCGCTTTAAAAGTGTCCAGCAGCCGGTCAGACGCAAGTCTTCCGGTAGAGAGTTCCATAGAGTTGGCCCAGCGCGAGAAAATGAACGGCGGCGATAATGCTCGAGGTTGTGGCGCAGAATGGTGAGTAGGGCACGATCGGCAGATCGTAGGGGGCGGCGTGGAACGTATGGCCTGATGATCGAGGCGAGGTATGCCGGCGTCCGGTCATGAAGGGCGCGAAACACAATGATGAGTAGTTTGTATTCAATGCGATACTTGACCGGCAACCAGTGGAGTTGTTGCAGCACTGCTGTCATGCTTCGCCGGTCGCCCCGCCTAATCCGCAAAACAACTCTGGCCGCCGACCGCTGTACCATCTCAAGACGGTGCAAGAGGCGGTCGGAGATGCCATACAGTACAGTATTCCGGTAGTCGATCCGCGATGTAATGAGGGAGTGAACAAGAGTCTTGCATGCTGTGATGGTAAGGCTTGTTCGTATCTTAGCGATGCAAAATAAATTAAAATAAGCAGCACGACAAGCGTTCGATACTTGAGCCGATATGTCAAGTCTGCTGTCAAATATAATGCTGATGTCACGAACCGTGGGCATCAGTGATACGGCGAACCCACACACATCGATAGTGGACATAGCAGAAGGCGAACGGACAGTGGTAGAATGAAAAATGATGGCTTCTGTTTTCGTCTCATTGAGTAGGAGATGGTTGCAGTTCAGCCAGCGTCTTATGTCACGTACACATTCGTTGATTTTTCGCATATCTTTATTGCATTAGTTCAGCCTGCGAGGTATGATTTGAACCATGTAAACACTGTCTGGGTTAGTCCAATATCACGAAATCGAAGCAGTAGAATGCTGTGGTCTAGTGTGTCGAATGCTGCACTTAGATCTAATAGTACAAGCAAAACGCCACGCCGTGAATCAATTGCCTGCGTCATGTCTTCGTGTATTCGGACGAGAGCCATCTCCGTGCTGTGTCTCAGCTGGTACGTGCTCTGGAACGGGTCGTTGAAGCCGTTGGCGTCAATGTGATGGCGCAGTTCGTTGGCGACATAACATTCTAATGTTTTCAAGACAAGACTCAGGTTTGATATTGGGCGGTAATTGGTGAGTGAGTTCACGTCGAGGCAACGTTTCTTAAGTATAGGTGTCACTGACACGTGCTTCATGTCTACCGGTACGACACCTGTTGCGAGCGACGTGTTGATGATATCAGTTAGGATCGGTGCGAGTAGGTCGATGTTTCCTTTCAGCAAGCTCGTCGGCATTGGGTCGAGGTCGCAGGTTTTCGCAGACGACTGGAGAACGATCCGTCTGGTGTCTGCTGTCGTCGCCAGCATAAATTCACAGAGCATGTTGGTGTAGACCAACAGCAGATGGCTGTCGATCGGAAGTGTTCAGCTCGGTGCGCAAATCAATGGCACGATGTATATTTAAAATCTTGTCAATGAAGAACTGGTGAAATGTCTCAGCAAGGACTAAGTCATTGCGTGAGTCAGGCAACTGAACTGGTGTAGATCGGCCCAACAGTATGTTGGTGACACCGAACATTGTTTTCATGTTGTGTCCGGCTTCGTGTATCACCGTACAGAAATGAGTGGCCTTCTTGGTGGTTAGTTGTCGGCGGTAAGCGTCTTGAAGAGTCGTATACATCTGTCGGTGGACAACGAGTCGCGTCTTTTGCCATCGGCGCTCGGCGCAGCGGGGGTTGCGCTTCGCACTGGACAACTCTTCCATGTGCCACGGTGTCTTCGGACGAGCCGTGAGACGACACGTGTGACGATCGGTGCGTGCCTGACAACGACGGTCGCGATGGCAGAGTTGTAGTTGTCGATGAGCGCAACAGTGGTTCCAGCGAATGCGTTGTAGATATCAGTCGCTAAAGCCCGCTTGTCGATCGATGAGTACTTTTGATAACACACTCGACGTGTCAGACGTGTAGGCTTTCACACTCGAGTACATGATGATCTGTAAGGAGAGTAGTCGGCCTTCCAGGTGTTGAGAGTAAGGTAGACGCACGGGGTGTGATCAGTAGATCGAGCGTGTTTCCACTCAGGTGCGTCGCACTAGTCACGTGCTGGACAAAACCGGCATTGTCTATGAGAGTAGCGAGATTCATCATGCCGATTGAGTTGATGTTACCGTTAAGATAATATATGGAATTTTTTTGTCTCAGTCCCATCATCGTAGCTGTAAGCCTAATATAGTCTACAACTTCCTAAAAACGCCTTATTCGTTGTAGTTCTATAGGATAATGATATTGCATCACTTCTTTCATTGGGATCAGAAACAATTTGACATGATTCCAAACCATGTGTACTTTAAAACAAGTACTCTTCATGCGATTTGTGGGTCACCATCCTGGCCTTGCCACAATACAGTGAATGTTAATTTCAGTGACAAACTGAAGCCAGATATTGACATTTCTCATATAAATGTTACGTACCAAATTATAGGGACTAAGTTATTTGGAAAACCAACACATTCATAAAAATACTGTTGTAATGGCTTCCAAAACAATTATATTATTAAACTGAACTTGTACAAATAATTAATTATATGGCATAATCCCCGTTGTAAATTATGAGAGAGCATCTGGTACCACAATTACCTGACATAACTAAAGGTGTACAAACTTAGTGCATTCACTAAATAATGTGCTTGGTACATGGGTACAATGGCATACGCTTGCATGATGCAAAAAAAAGCAGCACAATCAATACAAAATTGTCCAGAATGGCCCACTTCTACAACCTAGATGGGCCATTGGCCCACTTGGCCAAGATGCTAGATTGAACCCTGGTCTTACTGTGATCTGTGTTGGAAATATTTCTAAAAGAAATATATTATTATTATTAACACTACAATTTTTCTGCATTATTGCAGCCTGAACCAATTGCTGGATCAAGTCGTATGAAAAGTGGCACAGCCACCAAACTCTTACTGGAAGTCGTGTTTTCTGCTGCACACCAGCGAGTCTACCATGACACAAACCCCTGGTGGGTGTCACAAATACCACACTTTCTCTCTCTAGCTGCGCCAAAAATCTTGAATTAACTCCCATTGCCATCAGTTCATCTGCAACTATAACTGCCTTAAAAAAAATTTGAAGACATGTTTTTTCTAAATTGCATTTCCACCATAAATCCTTGGTGGTCTCCCCCTCCTCTGATGAGTTTTGTAGGTTCATCATATTCTGGTTTGTTGCATGTCTGAGCCTGGGTCAGGCTATAGAAGTTTTATTATCATTATTATTGGTAGCACATGATAGGTTAACTAATCAATTGCATAAGAATGTGTGGACGCATATATATACATACACATTTGATGTGCCATGAGTAAACATATACCTTCAAATACAGTTACACATTCAGATACATATATCTGCCTAAGCCAAAGGATTCCTTGTTGTTGATCGTGTTGTAATGAACTGAACGTGTTACAAGACTGAAGTGAGGACATGCATGTTGCTTGTCTGCAGTCAAGTATCTGCACTGATCCAAGCCTACCAGCACGTCCTTGAGAGTGTGTACAGAGAGCAAGAAGCCCTGGCACAGGTGCTTGCAGTGGCTGGCAGAAGGTACTGTTGACTTGTTTCACTTCCACCAGTGTGTGTGTGGCACTGTGTGCACAGGTGCATGCTCACAGTGGCTGGCAGAAGGTACTGTTGACTTGTTTCACTTCCACCAGTGTGTGTGCACAGGTGCATGCTCACAGTGGCTGGCAGAAGGTACTGTTGACTTGTTTCACTTCCACCAGTGTGTGTGCACAGGTGCATGCTCACAGTGGCTGGCAGAAGGTACTGTTGACTTGTTTCACTTCCACCAGTGTGTGTGCACAGGTGCATGCTCGCAGTGGCTGGCAGAAGGTACTGTTGACTTGTTTCACTTCCACCAGTGTGTGTGCACAGGTGCATGCTCGCAGTGGCTGGCAGAAGGTACTGTTGACTTGTTTCACTTCCACCAGTGTGTGTGTGCACAGGTGCATGCTCACAGTGGCTGGCAGAAGGTACTGTTGACTTGTTTCACTTCCACCAGTGTGTGTGCACAGGTGCATTCTCACAGTGGCTGGCAGAAGGTACTGTTGACTTGTTTCACTTCCACCAGTGTGTGTGCACAGGTGCATGCTCACTGTGGCTGGCAGAAGGTACTGTTGACTTGTTTCACTTCCACCAGTGTGTGTGCACAGGTGCATGCTCGCAGTGACTGGCAGAAGGTACTGTTGACTTGTTTCACTTCCACCAGTGTGTGTGCACAGGTGCATGCTCGCAGTGGCTGGCAGAAGGTACTGTTGACTTGTTTCACTTCCACCAGTGTGTGTGCACAGGTGCATGCTCGCTGTGGCTGGCAGAAGGTACTGTTGACTTGTTTCACTTCCACCAGTGTGTGTGCACAGGTGCATGCTCACTGTGGCTGGCAGAAGGTACTGTTGACTTGTTTCACTTCCACCAGTGTGTGTGTGTGCACAGGTGCATGCTCACAGTGGCTGGCAGAAGGTACTGTTGACTTGTTTCACTTCCACCAGTGTGTGTGTGCACAGGTGCATGCTCGCAGTGGCTGGCAGAAGGTACTGTTGACTTGTTTCACTTCCACCAGTGTGTGTGCACAGGTGCATGCTCGCAGTGGCTGGCAGAAGGTACTGTTGACTTGTTTCACTTCCACCAGTGTGTGTGTGCACAGGTGCATGCTCACAGTGGCTGGCAGAAGGTACTGTTGACTTGTTTCACTTCCACCAGTGTGTGTGTGCACAGGTGCATGCTCGCAGTGGCTGGCAGAAGGTACTGTTGACTTGTTTCACTTCCACCAGTGTGTGTGCACAGGTGCATGCTCACAGTGGCTGGCAGAAGGTACTGTTGACTTGTTTCACTTCCACCAGTGTGTGTGCACAGGTGCATGCTCACAGTGGCTGGCAGAAGGTACTGTTGACTTGTTTCACTTCCACCAGTGTGTGTGCACAGGTGCATGCTCCCAGTGGCTGGCAGAAGGTACTGTTGACTTGTTTCACTTCCACCAGTGTGTGTGTGCACAGGTGCATGCTCGCAGTGGCTGGCAGAAGGTACTGTTGACTTGTTTCACTTCCACCAGTGTGTGTGTGCACAGGTGCATGCTCGCAGTGGCTGGCAGAAGGTACTGTTGACTTGTTTCACTTCCACCAGTGTGTGTGCACAGGTGCATGCTCACTGTGGCTGGCAGAAGGTACTGTTGACTTGTTTCACTTCCACCAGTGTGTGTGCACAGGTGCATGCTCACAGTGGCTGGCAGAAGGTACTGTTGACTTGTTTCACTTCCACCAGTGTGTGTGCACAGGTGCATGCTCACAGTGGCTGGCAGAAGGTACTGTTGACTTGTTTCACTTCCACCAGTGTGTGTGTGCACAGGTGCATGCTCGCAGTGGCTGGCAGAAGGTACTGTTGACTTGTTTCACTTCCACCAGTGTGTGTGTGCACAGGTGCATGCTCACAGTGGCTGGCAGAAGGTACTGTTGACTTGTTTCACTTCCACCAGTGTGTGTGCACAGGTGCATGCTCACTGTGGCTGGCAGAAGGTACTGTTGACTTGTTTCACTTCCACCAGTGTGTGTGCACAGGTGCATGCTCACAGTGGCTGGCAGAAGGTACTGTTGACTTGTTTCACTTCCACCAGTGTGTGTGCACAGGTGCATGCTCGCAGTGGCTGGCAGAAGGTACTGTTGACTTGTTTCACTTCCACCAGTGTGTGTGCACAGGTGCATGCTCGCAGTGGCTGGCAGAAGGTACTGTTGACTTGTTTCACTTCCACCAGTGTGTGTGCACAGGTGCATGCTCGCAGTGGCTGGCAGAAGGTACTGTTGACTTGTTTCACTTCCACCAGTGTGTGTGTGCACAGGTGCATGCTCACAGTGGCTGGCAGAAGGTACTGTTGACTTGTTTCACTTCCACCAGTGTGTGTGTGCACAGGTGCATGCTCACAGTGGCTGGCAGAAGGTACTTTTTACTTGCTTCACTTCCACCAGTGTGTGTGTGCGTGGGTGTGGGTCAGGGTTGGCATGTAACGAAGTAAAAGTACTTCGTTACAATACTTGAGTAATTATTTCAAGTAATTGGCGTGTAACGAAGTAGAATTTTAACTAAATACTTTTACTTGTAACAAAGTAGTTTTATCTAAAGTAGCGTGACTTATTTACTTTACTTTTAATTACTTTGCAATATATTTTCGTTAAATGTTTTTGCGAAACCGCTGCTGCCGGTGGCGCTCCACCGTCAACGACATTTCAAAAACTGTTCATAGTCGCCAGGCCAAAAGCTATTAATATCATTCAATCGCATGCCAGTTCGCGATCATATTTGCATGCATACCTCTCTTCGGGAAATCGACGCAACCACTGTTTTATATCTACGTCAGTGAACGAAGTCTGCCAAATATTGGCATAGGTCAGGTCAAGGCCGTTGACATGAAATGTCACTTCGAGCACATAACGCTTGAACGCCATCTCAAACCACGATGCAAATGTCTCCGTTGACCATATAAACTATTAATCAGTAAGTTTCCAATACGTATTATAAATATAAAATTAGCAATTTCGACAATGTATTGATAATCCCCATACACTGACACAATTTTGATATTCGTGAGCGAATGCGCATCGTGGATCGAGAACGAGAACTGATTTTCACTTATGGGTATTGTCAGCAATGGCCTTACCGGCTTACATCAGCATTAAGCAGCATTTTACTTTTACGAATAAAATTCATATTGAGATGTTTAATAAATTCATAATAATGATTACTCTGCAAAACTAAACAGTAAAGAATTGATACTCTGCCATTTGGCAGCATCTTTCCCCAGCAATGGCATATTCAAGCTGACCTATAAATAATATCAAGGACAGGGACCCTGACTGGTCACTTTTAATTGCAATTAGCAACAGCATTCCTCTGTTGCACTGGTCTGTCTTCTGATCAATTCTAGCCCAAGCTGGTACCAGGTAACCAACACAGCTAGCTGCTAAAGCTTGTTGTTACAATGTTTGTGTAAGCTGATAACAGATGTCTAGGAAGACATGAGAAGGTGGGGGTTCACAAGCCAGATGGCTTCATCAGCTAGGCATCAAATGTCTTTGTTAATTTTACTATGGGCAGTGCTAGGTTGTATTACCTCTGACCAGTTTCCCTGAGAGGCTACTACTAGTACTGGACTGACCCTCTACCTATTCAGATACAATCACACCTGCGTATACATATCCTGTTGTACAAATCTAGCTCCTCCCATACCCCAGTGGAACAAGTCGATAAAAATACAGATTGTGCCTCATCATTAAGTTCTGTATTTAACTGAAATTATTTGATGTTGTGAGCTCTCATTAAAGATAATGTAATTTTCCAAGCATCCAAGTGAGCACCGTGTTCAATGGTGGCAGACTGATTGACCAGCTAAAGCTGTCTGGGAGCACATTGTTATAGGCAGAGTGGTTACAAAATAGTTGTTAGATGCAAGTTGTATAATTTATATAATATTACTCATGATTTTGTTGTTATTTCTAAGTGTTTTACTTCTACTTTTACTTCAAGTACTTTTGAAAAGTAGTTTTACCTTTTACTCAAGTACTTTTTTTTACAAAGTAATTTTACTTTTGCTCAAGTACTTTTTAGGTGAATTACTTTTACTCAAATTAAAAATTAAAGTAATTCAGTCAACCCTGGTGTGGGTGTGGTGTGTTGTGTTGTGGTGTGTTGTGGTGTGTTGTGGTGTGGTGTGGTGTGGTGTGGTGTGGTGTGGTGTGTGCAGCTGTTCATTTGAACATATCCCAGTCAGATGCATTGTTAAACACTCATTTTGACAACAAATGCTCTCTTCTCACTTTGATGTATTCAATTGCAAATGCATGGAATACCTTTCATTAATGATCACATTTCATAGCCATGATGCTTTGAACAGGTATATATCAGATTGCATCTTGCACATGTTTGCAAAACATTACAAATTAACACACACACACACACAGATGCATGAGCGTGGTTGGTTGCAGTGTCTGCCATCCTTAACATTGTTGATGATTAAGTAGTCACTTTGTGAGCACTGCGCCACTAGGCTAGTTGCACTGCCTGCTTGCCTTTCAGCTTGAATGCATACGGACACATTTATTACGTGTCCTCAAGCACCCTGGGCATTGTGGGAATGGTTGATGCCTCCGAATGTCCCCCTACATTTGGTGCAGGTACTAACGGCTTCATTATTTTCATTGGGGTTTATGACTTTTTAGTTATAGGAACCAAACAACATAAAGTTTGCCAAAAATTTAACAAATTTTAATTTTTTACATTTTCAATAACATGTATGTATATTATTACATGTATGTGTGTGTGTGTATATATAAATATATTTGTGCGGGACAAAGCTACCTACAAAAGAGTTAATGACATGGAACCGTGGCTCGTTTGCTGAAGACAACAAAGTCAAATGTATGTTTGTATACAAGCTTTATAATAAGCCAAATAGTAAAATGCAATACAATAATATGTATACATCATAAATACATTATTTATACACAATGAAAACAGTTGTGACCTAGTTTATATACTCAGCTTACAAAATATCAGCAAAGGTGGGGGAACCAACCACCAAAGGTGGGGGAACCAACAACCAACCACCGAACATATATCACTCAAAGTTAGTAAACCGACCCAACCAGAAATCAAACAAACACTGGTGTAGATGGGGTAGGAGGGTGGGTAAAAACATTAAAAAATATCGAGAGCAACAAATATTTTACCAATATCGAAAGAGAGGCTAATTATTATGCGTGCATTTTGATTGTAAGAAATTGTCACGTGGTGAGGTCGGCTTACCGTACAATCAAAATATAAGCTGCAGCATTGCCCACATAAATATAAAAACGGCGTTTATGTGAGCAATGCGGCCAGGTTCCTATTTTTAAATAACCCTCTAGGCCGACTAAAACACGTGACCATTTAATCCAATCCTACGATCGGCCTCGCTTTCAATATTTTCAAGAGTCAAAGGTAAACATTTTACTCTCTTCTAAAAATTTGTTTCCCACCCTCCTACCCCATCTGCACCTGTTTAATTCCGATTTCTAAGTGGGTCGCTTTACTGACTGGCTGTTATGGGAGGTTAAAAATAATGTCTGCATACTTGTCAGATGTGTGGATCTATTGTCATAATATTCGTACTTTATAGTTAAATAAACAGTGATTTATTATTGCTATCGTAATCATCATCAGGGGTTTTAGGGCGAGGTCAGGTACTGACGCTTTCCCCTTTTTTGTAGGTAATGTGTACACAAGGTTTTTACCCTTGTTGTAGAAAGGTGGGGTCCTCCACCTGTGTGTGGTCGGTTCCCCCACCTTTGCTGTTAGTTGGTGAATTTTCAATTACCTAAATTTGATGATTTCGTTTTATATTATGTATGCATATTGTATTCTTACATAATCAGTTGGCTTACTATAAAAGCTCGTATACAAACATACATCTGACTTGTACTTTTGTCTTCAGCAAACTAGCCACGATTCCGAGTCAATAACATTAGCAAGTAGCATTGTCCCACATAAATATCATTTGAGTTTTCAATTCAAATGATGGTTTTATGCGGGATAAAGCTACCTACAAAAGAGTAGGTAGAGACATGGAACCGTGGCTCGTTTGCTGAAGACAACAAAGTCAAATGTATGTTTGTATACGAGCTTTATAATAAGCCAAATAGTAAAATGCAATAAAATAATATGTATACATCATAAACACATTATTTATACACAATGAAAACAGTTGTGACCTAGTTTATATACTCAGCTTACAAAATATCAGCAAAGGTAGGGGAACCAACCACACAAGGCCAATCTATAATGCACGATTGCAGAATGGCTCCCCCCATCCCACAAGAAATATATATATAAATGTTATGTATGTATATGTGTAGGTGTTTTTAAGACATGCTATGTTGTTTTACAATATCCAGCCATGCTGCAAGTACTGTGTGAAAGCTGTTCATTCATATAATTGCACCACTGTCTGTTGCCATGTTCTCATTTATAATGAGTGAACCGAGGCAACATGTACTCATTTATACTGAGTGAACCGAGGCAACATGTACTCATTTATACTGAGTGAACCGAGGCAACATGTACTCATTTATACTGAGTGAACCGAGGCAACATGTACTCATTTATACTGAGTGAACCGAGGCAACATGTACTCATTTATACTGAGTGAACCGAGGCAACATGTACTCATTTATACTGAGTGAACCGAGGCAACATGTACTCATTTATACTGAGTGAACCGAGGCAACATGTACTCATTTATACTGAGTGAACCGAGGCAACATGTACTCATTTATACTGAGTGAACCGAGGCAACATGTACTCATTTATACTGAGTGAACCGAGGCAACATGTACTCATTTATACTGAGTGAACCGAGGCAACATGTACTCATTTATACTGAGTGAACCGAGGTAACATGTACTCATTTATATTGAGTGAACCGAGGCAACATGTACTCATTTATACCGAGTGAACCGAGGCAACATGTACTCATTTATACTGAGTGAACTGAGGCAACATGTACTCATTTATACTGAGTGAACTGAGGCAACACGTACTCATTTATACTGAGTGAACTGAGGCAACATGTACTCATTAATACTGAGTGAACCGAGGCAACATGTACTCATTTATACTGAGTGAACTGAGGCAACATGTACTCATTTATACTGAGTGAACTGAGGCAACATGTACTCATTTGTGCTGAGTGAATTGAGGCAACATAGTTTCCAAAGTTTCGAAGCGACAGCAGGTGGATTCGAACCCAGTGTTCTCCATCGACAGTCTGGTGCTCTGACCACCGAGCCACCCCGCCCTACAAAAATAGGTTAAATGGGTTAACAGACATGGTTTATCACCTGTACCTATGCATGTGTTTAGGTTATAAAGTAGTTGGGTAGTGTCCAGACATATTTATGACACTGCACTTGTTCATCAGATGAACCCGGGAATGCCTGTAGGGATACTTTTAGTTGGATAGAGAACTACAGAAGTGCCCGAAAAAGGCAGCAATCTTGTGTTGTCCATATACTGCTGAGCAGCAGGATTGTTAGAAAAACATGGGATAAGGTCAAATTGGATGCTGGTTAAATGGAGCACTGCATTTACACAAATGTCAGTGAATTATTGGTCATTTAGATATTCATGACATCCGAGGATTCCTTGGTGGAGGCTACAGAACCCTAAACAATACAGAAGGAGATCTCTCGGCATTTGTAAGTTTGTCACTACCAGTTAATGTTGTGCAAGTTTTCACTCATTTGATAATACTTCAACAAAGCTCACAAATTATTGCCCAAAATATTTTTATTAAAGCATTTGACAAATGTCATAAATTATGATAAAGATATAATGTTTATCTAAATTTAAGCTTTGTAACACACAATGTAATTTCGACACACTTGCAAAACTAAACATGGGTCTTTGCCTGTGTGTTTATTTATCATAACTTCACTGTACAGTGATATGATAATGTTATATTTTATATCTCTGCTATTCACAGTTAGTGTTGTCTGATGTGTACACCTACTTGCACCGTAATATTGAGTACAATCTTGCATGTTTGTAGGTCAGAATAAATACAGAATATTTTGAGGATGAATTGGTGCCACATTTGACCCAACATGACGTAGTCATCTTCCTTGAAGCAGGTGAGAATTTTTCTAAATAGTGCATCTGTCTTAGTTTAATTATCTACTATACTCTTTGCTATTTGTACTGAGTATGTACACTTGACTGTGCAAATTAATGTTGTTTGAACACTCACAATATTTTACCATGTGTGTCTAAAACTCCCTGTGCAGTTGATTGAGCCCATGTCAAATCAGGTTTGTTGATGTTCACATTTGTAGTGTGTGAAGTTGACTAAAAGAGACTACTTTTGTCAAGATCATTAAAAGAATTGCCTTTGATCATGACATCGGGTTACCTACGAAAGTATGAATAGCCTTATAGAGCCGGTCCAATTTGCAAAATATTGACCGGATCTGTTCAAAAATAATTTCATTGTTAGCTAGCTAGTCATAGTGGATACTAAATTTTTCGGGAAATAAGTCTTCAAACAAGTCGAGCAAAACAAATTAAATTTAACCTTAGCTATGAAGAAGAAGTCTTAGGATTTATTAATGTCCTATGTATGTCTTTTAATGTATTGTATTTATTTATGCATTTGTTACAGATATAAATCTGAAATGAACAATAACATTACATTTCAGATGGCACTGCCGCAATCGATTCAAAAGCGTTATCATCAGCTGCATCCAAAGTTGTCATCAGATTCATGACACTGTCAGAGGTACATTTTTATTTCTCATGCATTACAATATTTCTGTGAACTATCCGTGTATGTCATTTTGAAAACCACTATTTCGATGTTTTTGGTGAGGAATGCACAAAATATTTTGGTGAAATGTTTTTGGAGCTGGGCCACTGCAGAAAACTACTGATTAATGTTAGTTGTGTTGGACTAGCAGTATATTATTAATGATAATTATTCCAATCCATAGGCCAACTTGTGAAATTCTTTAAAATAAAAAAGTTTTATGTTCATTACTGTTATTTAGATCTTCATATGAGTAATTAGCAGAATTGCCTTTGCTGTGTTGTGAATGCTTCTGCTGTGCCTGTTTTTAGTAGAATTGTTCTTCGCAGCATTGTGAGTGCTTCTATTTAAAATATTTGTAGCAGAGTTGTTTACCATAACAGGTTACATTTACCATTTTACTTTCCCTGACATCATGTAGAATAATTAAAAGCCACAAACAGCTCATTAAACATTCTCAACAAAAGCAAACTTGAGTGATCCTATTAACAAGGTTTTTTGCAAAGTGGAAGATGCACATGAGTATTGTTAAAAAATTAGATTGTCGGTAGATGTACAAAATAGGTTCTCAATTTAGTTTAGTTGAATGTTGACATTCTGCTACAGACGTCCGCCTCCAGTCCCACAAGACTGGCTAGCGCAGACTCCAGTGAGCTACTGGAAGTGACAGTGCGTCTTCCATGGCAAGAGCTGACCAGTTTACTGACACCAGCCATGCTGTCCGAGTGTGGTCAGTTCTATGTGGAGATGGCATGCAAGTGGACATGTAACATCATATCTACAGGTGCCCACATCATCCGCGGCAAGATCTACGAAAACGTCATGATTGATGTGAGAGTCAGGTAAGTGACAGGGAGGTTGGAAGGTTAGAAACATTTCCCTTTGATTCTCTTGTCATGTGTCTGATGTCTTCAATCCGTGTTCCTGTTCCTTACATTTTTAACCACATATTTTGGTTTTCTGAATTGTTGTTTGAGGCTCTTTCTTTTTTCAGTGCTCCACACTTGTTTAATTGAAACAAAGTAGTTGTTTTTTTCTATTTCAACATATTTTGCATACCCAATAAATGCCCATATGACTTAATTTTACTATCTTCTGATAATAAATACTTGTCGTTAGATAAGTAAACCCACCCATCATTTTATTATTAATTTTTTATTAATTTAAAACAAGAAAGTAACTCAGAAATTGTCTTTGTGTTTGGCTGTGTTTTCTGAATATGTGATGTGATGTTGATTATTTCAGCAACAACAAGTTGTTTC
This sequence comes from Lamellibrachia columna, assembly GCA_963662155.1. Taxonomy (NCBI): domain Eukaryota; kingdom Metazoa; phylum Annelida; class Polychaeta; order Sabellida; family Siboglinidae; genus Lamellibrachia; species Lamellibrachia columna. Next base: position 30,585,794 of record OY759265.1, read on the forward strand.
ATCGTGCCATTGGCATTGTACAGGTAGGCATATTGATTGAATTATCTCTCATATTGATTGAATTATCTCACCTCTGCTGAAACTATGTAATTTATATCGACAGTATAACTAAAATTCTTATCGCGTATGGTTACTCAGTGTAGTTATGTTGGTACACATGTAGAATACAGAGAGTTGACTGATAAGTGATAAAGGTATAAAATGTTTGATAATTGTTCAACCTATGAAAACATGGCTGTTCCAATAACCTGCTCACTGCACACATTCAGTGTCCTCCACTGGGGTTACAGTCATTTGGTCATTTCAGATAGGTCAGCATATGTTACCATCTCTGGGAAAACCCGGGAAACTGGGAAATCCTGAAAAAGGGTAATGGTGCAAAAAATATTGCTGCCACTGCAGCATGGGTATCATGCAATTATTTTGTTTCTGTGAATATCGCAAAGGTACAAATTTGCACTAATACACAAACAGCATAAATGAACATCACCAAGCATGCAAGGACATACATTGCTCATTGCTGACATTATATAAATTCACCAAGCATTTGAGACTATGATTTAGGACACAATATTTTATATAAAATGTTGCCATTGTTTTCTGTATTGTTGCAGAATTTGTCGCAGTGTTCCGAGGCCGAGGCACGGGAGGCGCTTCTGAAGTCCATCTACAAGATTGACTCCCTCAGTCGCTTCCAGCTTAATGCACCAGTCAGTTCTCACATCCAGACAGCCAGTGGTATGGACAAGGTATGGATCACAGGGCACGTCATATAACTGTCACATGCTATACAATGATATGTGGTTCACAGTCACAGCATATTAAAATTAACTGCATAACAACCAAACCTACTGTTGTAATATTTGTAATATTGAAAGCACATCATCTTATCTTGTCTACATCAGTTGAACATTAGTAATGTTGGTATAAATAATGATAGCGCTTTGTTTGTTATTTCAACATAAACGTGGCTGGAATAAATTAATGGCAAATATCAAAATTACAGTAATATATATTTTGTATTTGTATCAGCATAATGCCTCATGCACAGTACAACCTAACTGCTGTAACTTGCAACTTGCTAGTTGTGTGACATGGTGGTTGCATGTTGACCCCCTGTAACTTGCTAGTTGCATGACATGGTGGTTGCCAGTTGAGCCCCTGTAACTTGCTAGTTGCATGACATGGTGGTTGCCAGTTGAGCCCCTGTAACTTGCTAGTTGCATGACATGGTGGTTGCCAGTTGACCCCCTGTAACTTGCTAGTTGCATGACATGGTGGTTACTTGTTGACCCCCTGTAACTTGCTAGTTGCATGACATGGTGGTTACTTGTTGAACCCCTGTAACTTGCTAGTTGCATGACATGGTGGTTGCCTGTTGACCCCCTGTAACTTGCTAGTTGCATGACATGGTGGTTACTTGTTGACCCCCTGTAACTTGCTAGTTGCATGACATGGTGGTTACTTGTTGACCCCCTGTAACTTGCTAGTTGCATGACATGGTGGTTACTTGTTGACCCCCTGTAACTTGCTAGTTGCATGACATGGTGGTTGCCTGTTGACCCCCTGTAACTTGCTAGTTGCATGACATGGTGGTTACTTGTTGACCCCCTGTAACTTGCTAGTTGCATGACATGGTGGTTACTTGTTGACCCCCTGTAACTTGCTAGTTGCATGACATGGTGGTTACTTGTTGACCCCCTGTAACTTGCTAGTTGCATGACATGGTGGTTACTTGTTGACCCCCTGTAACTTGCTAGTTGCATGACATGGTGGTTACTTGTTGACCCCCTGTAACTTGCTAGTTGCATGTCATGGTGGTTACTTGTTGACCCCCTGTAACTTGCTAGTTGCATGACATGGTGGTTACTTGTTGACCCCCTGTAACTTGCTAGTTGCATGACATGGTGGTTACTTGTTGACCCCCTGTAACTTGCTAGTTGCATGACATGGTGGTTACTTGTTGACCCCCTGTAACTTGCTAGTTGCATAACATGGTGGTTACTTGTTGACCCCCTGTAACTTGCTAGTTGCATGACATGGTGGTTGCCTGCTGACCCCCTATAACTTGCTAGTTGCATGACATGGTGGTTACTTGTTGACCCCCTGTAACTTGCTAGTTGCATGACATGGTGGTTGCTTGTTGACCCCCTGTAACTTGCTAGTTGCATGACATGGTGGTTACTTGTTGACCCCCTGTAACTTGCTAGTTGCATGACATGGTGGTTACTTGTTGACCCCCTGTAACTTGCTAGTTGCATGACATGGTGGTTGCTTGTTGACCCCCTGTAACTTGCTAGTTGCATGACATGGTGGTTACTTGTTGACCCCCTGTAACTTGCTAGTTGCATGACATGGTGGTTACTTGTTGACCCCCTGTAACTTGCTAGTTGCATGACATGGTGGTTACTTGTTGACCCCCTGTAACTTGCTAGTTGCATGTCATGGTGGTTACTTGTTGACCCCCTGTAACTTGCTAGTTGCATGACATGGTGGTTACTTGTTGACCCCCTGTAACTTGCTAGTTGCATGACATGGTGGTTACTTGTTGACCCCCTGTAACTTGCTAGTTGCATGACATGGTGGTTACTTGTTGACCCCCTGTAACTTGCTAGTTGCATGACATGGTGGTTACTTGTTGACCCCCTGTAACTTGCTAGTTGCATGTCATGGTGGTTACTTGTTGACCCCCTGTAACTTGCTAGTTGCATGACATGGTGGTTACTTGTTGACCCCCTGTAACTTGCTAGTTGCATGACATGGTGGTTACTTGTTGACCCCCTGTAACTTGCTAGTTGCATGTCATGGTGGTTACTTGTTGACCCCCTGTAACTTGCTAGTTGCATGACATGGTGGTTACTTGTTGACCCCCTGTAACTTGCTAGTTGCATGACATGGTGGTTACTTGTTGACCCCCTGTAACTTGCTAGTTGCATGACATGGTGGTTACTTGTTGACCCCCTGTAACTTGCTAGTTGCATGACATGGTGGTTACTTGTTGACCCCCTGTAACTTGCTAGTTGCATGACATGGTGGTTACTTGTTGACCCCCTGTAACTTGCTAGTTGCATGACATGGTGGTTACTTGTTGACCCCCTGTAACTTGCTAGTTGCATGACATGGTGGTTACTTGTTGACCCCCTGTAACTTGCTAGTTGCATGACATGGTGGTTACTTGTTGACCCCCTGTAACTTGCTAGTTGCATGACATGGTGGTTACTTGTTGACCCCCTGTAACTTGCTAGTTGCATGTCATGGTGGTTACTTGTTGACCCCCTGTAACTTGCTAGTTGCATGACATGGTGGTTACTTGTTGACCCCCTGTAACTTGCTAGTTGCATGACATGGTGGTTACTTGTTGACCCCCTGTAACTTGCTAGTTGCATGACATGGTGGTTACTTGTTGACCCCCTGTAACTTGCTAGTTGCATGACATGGTGGTTACTTGTTGACCCCCTGTAACTTGCTAGTTGCATGACATGGTGGTTACTTGTTGACCCCCTGTAACTTGCTAGTTGCATGACATGGTGGTTACTTGTTGACCCCCTGTAACTTGTTGACCCCCTGTAGTAACTGTGTATGTCATGGTTGTGCATGGTTTCTTCCATGGTTGTGCATGGTTTCTTCCATGGTTGTGCATGGTTTCTTCCTAGGTGGTGCCCACTGCCCTACTGCTGGCCACACTCAGGTGTTCCGTGTCCCGGGCTGTGGCCATCCTGCTGGACTGTCCAGTAATACGCATGGCCATCCTGCAGCACCTGCCTAGTGCTGTCTAGTGCTGTCTAGTGCTGCCTAGTGCTGTCTAGTGCTGCCTAGTGCTGTCTAGTGCTGTCAGCTCACTGTCATCTTTCAGAGGTGATGACAAAACGTGAACATACCCACTGGCTAAAAACTTTGAGAGCAATGAATGATTACATATACACGCAGCATTTGACATTTCATTTCACCCCAAACCAAACCCATCAATGATTTGACTGACTTTTCTGTGACCATTTCAGTTTGCAAGTGAATGGAACAAATTAAGATACGCATATTATGTTATGATGAGCATCACATGAGTGTCACATGATCATGACATCACTGGTTTTTTCCAGTCATATTTTCCAGTTTGTTCAGTGACATTGTACCAAGACAACAGTAACTGTTGATATGTTCCGAACCGTGTGAACAAACCGACTCCTTTGCCTAATAATATAACAAATATTTACCTCGACAAAACTTAATTGTTTTATGTACTGTATATCTGTGTGGTTTATAATTTTACAGATGATGAGTTGTTTTGAATCAGATTATATTTTCATACATGTGTTTTAAAATGTTTGTTCATTTTGCATGTTTAGAATGGGAATGGGATAATTATTGCTATTGAAGGCAACATGGATTTATAGAGGTTTACCTGAGTTTAGCTATATTATAAAAATATATTTTATGAAAAATAGTACAGAATATATATATATATATATATATATATATATATATATATATATATATATATATAAATAAAATATATTTTTATAATATAAAATATATATATATATATATATATATACATTAATGTACTACAGTGTATAAAGTGTCAAATTGACGAAATGGCAAATTATTCTTTTGAATCATTACTTTTGTAATGCATAAGTACTTGTATTATACACTAGCAGCTGATATGCATAAAGTGGCTTGTGTACAGATACATAACAGAGAGAGGAAGTTATCAGCACACTTACATACGCACATGCATACAATTTTTATTATATAATATTCATATAGATACATATACTTCATGATGGCAGGAGAGCATATAATTAAAAGTACAAAACAAGACATGGTTTGGGTGAACTTGTAGATCATGCAAGAACATCACGTGTTCAATAAAAACGTGCAATTAAATACAGATGAAAAGGATTTCCAAACACACCCAATTCCAATTCCACCTAAAAAAATACCAGTTCCAATTATCAATTCCATATCGAAATAAATGTATGTGAATGTAAGTATATGACTATTATATGTGCAACATATTATATTTGATTGATCATTTGGAGCAAATAATTTGAGATGAAACGTTACATGATGTAATCGAGAAAGTAATTGAAAATATCAGTTACATTTTCACCAATTCTAATTACTTTTAATTACTTTCAATTCCAATGTAATTGACCCTAAGTCTGCATATGACCACTTTCATCCACCATGTGTGACACAGGGTGTACATGCAATTATGCATATACTGGTAATACTAATCATTCTTTGTATAATGTTGTACTCAGGTAAGGTTTGTTGAATAAAATGTGGGTTGTGAAACAAATGCTGTTTTATTTTAGAACGTTATTTTCATATAGTTGTACCTAACTGACAGAAAATATTTAGTAATTATGGCTTTGCTCCATTTTCAATATCATTCGACTGAACTTGAAACAATTGGCTTGAATCAGTATAATGAACATTCCAATTAAGTATACATAAATGTGACTGCTGTGGTGCATTGTTGTCAAGTCACAAACTGGCAAGTCAAGTCATTCACCTGCAAGTCAATTCTCAAGTCAATGACGTTCAAGTCAAGTCTCAAGTCAATGACGTCCAAGTCAAGTGTTGAAGTCATTTATCAATTTCAAATCAAGTCACCAAGGTTCACCAATCGCCCAGATTGTTGTGGTGTGTCTGCAGTAATTGTAACGGGATATTTAGGCAAGAAGCAAACATCATACCATTATTTAAAAAGGGTTCGAGAAATAAGTCAGAGAATTACAGACCAGTGAGTTTAACGTCAGTGATTTGTAAATTATTAGAAAGGTTAATTAAAGACCATATGGTGGACTTCCTCGTTAAGCATAAATTATTAAATTCATCTCAACATGGATTCCTTAAAGCGAGGTCATGCTTAACAAATATGTTATGTTTTTTGGAAGAAATCACTAAGTGGATAGACGTGGGATCGCCAGTAGATATTATCTACTTAGATTTTCAGAAAGCTTTTGACAAAGTGCCACATCAAAGATTACTACTTAAATTAAAAGCCCATGGTATCGGGGATAGCATAACTGACTGGATAGAACAATGGCTGACTGACAGAAGACAACGAGTTGTAGTAGATGGAGAAGTTTCAAATTGGAAATCGGTTTTGAGTGGGGTACCTCAAGGATCAGTATTAGGACCTATACTATTCTTAATATATATCAATGACTTGGACGACAGTATAACAAGTAACGTACTGAAATTTGCGGATGACACAAAACTGTTTAGAAAGGTTAATACTGATGGTGATAAACAACATTTACAAAACGATCTAGACAGATTAGTGAAATGGTCTGAGAAATGGCAGATGCTGTTCAATTTTGGGAAATGTAAATGCCTACATACAGGACATGGGAACTTGAATGTAAACTATAAAATGGGAGATACTGCTCTGGGTACTACTGTAAAAGAAAAGGACTTAGGAGTTACAATAAGCGATGATATGAAAGTTTCAGAGCAGTGTGGTATTGCAGCTTCAAAGGGTAATCAAATTCTTGGATTGATTAGAAGAAACATAACATACAAGGGAAAAAAGTTAATTATACCTCTTTATAAAGCAATAGTTAGACCTCATTTAGAATACTGTATACAAGCATGGAGACCATATCGTAAGAAGGATATAGATACGCTTGAACGCATACAAAGGAGAGCAACTAAAATGATTCCAGAACTTAGAGACCTTAGTTATGAAGAACGCCTGAAAGAATGTGGTTTAACAACTCTAGAGACAAGGAGGTTAAGAGGAGATCAGATTGAAGTTTTTAAGATATTGAATGGGTATGAAAATATTGATAGAAATATGTTTTTCTCACTCAAGAAGGATAGCAGAACTAGAGGACATGAGGTAAAATTAGTAAAGGATCAATGTAGATTGGACATCAGGAAGCACTCATTCTCACAGAGGACAATAAATGAATGGAACAAATTGTCTACAGATTGTGTAACTGCTAGCAGCGTGAATATGTTTAAAAACAAGGTTGACACATATCTCAGGAGGGCGGGTTATAAGTAGATGAACATTGTTGGACTCTCGATAAGCCAATGGCTTCCTTGTCCACTTGCCATCTGGGCCTTTGGCTTGGATGGCAAATCTTGTTAAATCTTGTTAAATACCACATTAGCCAATCATGGTAAGTACTTGTTGGCACGTCACAAACTTGTTGGCACATCACAAACTTGTTGGCACGTCACAAACGTGTTGGCACGTCACAAACTTGTTGGCACGTCACAAACTTGCAAGTCATGTCAAGTCTCAAATCAATGACGTCCAAGTCAAGCCTCGAATCATCTGTCTGAATCCCAAGTCTAGTCGTCATTTGCGACTTGATTTCAGCCCCTGCAACTTTGACTCAACAAGTCTGCATAAGGGCACACACAAATCACATTTCTAAACACCCAACAAACACAATTAGGTATATATAAAGAATACATTTTATTCAACTGTGAAATATGTGATATTGGTGCTGTAAATCAGATTTAGCAACTACTTTTTACACACTGCAATAAAACCTGGCATATTTGATGTAGGCTACAGGCCAATCATCTAATAGCTTGACCTGTTTCACATCACAAATGAATTTAATATGCTGTTGATTAAAAACTTATATGTACCGATATGTAATATTCAGCTTTATAGAAAAACAGCAAATGTCAATGAAAAAAAAATTAAATACATGTTATAATGAGAAACAGGTTAAAAATGTCACAAGGCTATGAAAATCAAGAGTATGAGCAAAAATAAACGTGCATTGCATGCCGAATGTGCAGCAACGCACAATGGCTACTTTGTATGTATACAATATGACATGTCTATCAAACTATACATTTTTCATTCACAATTTGCAATTTCATAATTGTAACCATCTATTATTGGAATGCATATACTTGTTTACACAATCCAATAATAAACATATTCTGACAATAAATCGCGATGCACTTCACTCTAAGTATTGCATATTGTGACTGAAAATCAATCGGACATCCCTACTGCTTTCAACTGCTAAATAAATGTACAATGGACAAAGCGACAATGAAGGACAACCTCTAATATGCAACATTTGTTGACTACAAATATGTCATAAAGCAACTGATCACAAAATATAGGCACACATGTCAACAACACACTTATCAAATATCAATAAGAATACATTATGTTATTGTTGACATGCATACATGTATGTATATATCTTTGTGTAAATATATAATATATAATAATTAAAAGTAGTGTTCATAACATTCAAGAATGTGTGTGTGTTCCGTAGACAGTTTGTCCTCTGAGCATTCTGTCAAGGAATGGAATGGTCTACTTGAAGCCTTCTACTAAGGTCTTCCCTGATCTTTTTACTTTCTGCTTAAAGTTCAAGACCATGGTCCAGGTCTTTGACCTTTCTAGAGTAACATGCTATTTCGGCTATTAATGCTGTAGAAACAGCAAGTTCACAGTACAACTCACAGTACAAGTTCATAGTTCAACTCGCAGTACAAGTTCACAGTACAACTCACAGTACAAGTTCACAGTACAACTCGCAGTACAAGTTGACAAGACCATCTTACAGAGTATTGTTGGAATTAAAATCCCGGGCTGTGTTTGCCCATTTACACCACTTATCTACACATTTTCTTTAAAATGTGTTCCTATCTAAGTATGCAACTGTCTACATAATGAGGCCAACCTTGTGGCTTATCACAAGTCAAGGCAGGCCTGTCTGTCCAGGTCAAGCAGAACGTGACCACAACCAGACATGGTCTAGCAAAGTGCTGCAAAGTTAAATAGTTATGCTACTCTCTCATCTACTTAGTAGGTGTACAACACTTCAGTTCTAAATAAACTACGTATATAGGCTGACTTGGATCAGCCATCAGTTTGCAAGTTAGTAAAACACCAACATTGCCATTGTTGATTTTTCAACTGTCACAAGACATTGCTTTGGTGATAATATAATTTTGTAGAAATAAGGAAGAGATTTTGGCAACAATACACGTTTACTGCCGCTAAATGCCTGCCCATGTTGCTCTGTGGAAGGGATATAGGAGAGTATCACCGCACTATTACACCATGCAGTCATTATGTACTACAGCTATAAAATAACACAAATAACAAACTGAACGACACTAAAACAGACTCCTATATATGTATATTCCAAACAGCCTAACATCCAAGTCCCAACACATGTTTTCTGTCTGCTGTAATATTTATTAATTAATTTCAAGTATTAAGCACATCAGACCACAAAGATTGTCTATGCCATTGGCAAGCAAGTTGGTCAGTAGCCATGGTTACCAGTCAACATAATTACACCAGTGAAACGTTTTAAAAAATTTATCCATCACCACAAACAAATGTTGCTACACCAAAATCTAAGCAACTTACTGCAGCAATGCAGGATGTGGCATAGCGACAAAAACTGTACAAACTTACATTGTTTACCGCAATGTTTGCACACAATGACCTTACATGTATTTTCAAATGTGAAAATGCAACTGTTCACTACACAAGCTAAGATGAGACTGTTTCATACATAAAACTATATTCATAAATGATTATACTCTATAATTACAAATAAACAAAGTAGGGATATTCAAGATTCCAAATCAGTGTAGCTGAATTGTTAAAGTAAACATCTTTTGTTTTACCATTACCATTAATTAGCGTACCAACTTCACATGATGATGCCACCAATACACGCTTATAAATAAACATTTATATAAAAATGTGATTAGTAAAGGAGTGGAACAAAATATGGTTACTTAAAGCTGCTTCTGCCATTCATTTCGCTCATCGCGAATCAGGTTCATTGATGCCAACATCTGCATGAATAGTTAAGGTAATATATGAATTTAATAAAAGAGAGCAAACTTTTGTTAAAATCATTGAAAGAATTTAGTTTGATTGTTAGATCAGGTAACTTGTGGGTATGAATAGCTTTATGTTATAATATGTTATAATATGTTATAATATGTGGAAGCAGAGCTACTTTTTGCCGAATTTCCACTGAGTCCAGTTGAAAACAACTTTAATAGTTTGTCTGATGATTTCTTCAAAAACATTTGCACAAACAGCTAGCAGGTCATAGTGGATACTAGAGCTAGCAGGTCGTAGTGGATACTAGAGCTAGCAGGTCATAGTGGATACTGGAGCTAGCAGGTCGTAGTGGATACTAGAGCTAGCAGGTCGTAGTGGATACTAGAGCTAGCAGGTCGTAGTGGATACTGGAGCTAGCAGGTCATTGTGGATACTGGAGCTAGCAGGTCGTTGTGGATACTACAGAGGTTTAATTGTTTTGAGAAATGATTCTAAAACAAGATAAGCACAAAATGTAAATGTGGAAGCAACTTCAATAACTGATAATTCAATAATGGAATGAATTCAGTTCCTCTTTACAAAGAGGTTCTATTTTGACAAACAGGAATGATATGTTATTAACACTGATGGTGCCATGAATCTTAAGATGACTAATGCCGGTTGACAAAGCACTCTGATCACTCAGAAATGTTTTGATTGCAGCTAGCATTGCCTCTTGTCCCACATCAATCTTTCTGAATCACACATAAATGCATACATCCAAGCACACGCACACACACATGGACAACATGCATAAATGAACAGGTCCAAGCAAAAACATGTTGGAATGTGCACATATGGACAACATGCATACATCTCCACGCACACATGCCATGCATAAATGCACACATCCAAGCACACACATGGATAAATGGATACATCCAAGCACACACATGCAGAATATGGATAAATGGATACATCCAAGCACACGCATGCAGAACATGGATAAATGGATACATCCAAGCACACGCATGCAGAACATGGATAAATGGATACATCCAAGCACACGCATGCAGAACATGGATAAATGGATACATCCAAGCACACGCATGCAGAACATGGATAAATGGATACATCCAAGCACACGCATGCAGAACATGGATAAATGCATATATCCAAGCACACACACGCAGAACATGGATACATCCATACATATATGGATACATCCAAGCACATGCATGCATGCATGCATGCACACACGGATAAATCCAAGCACACATGTGTGCACCCACACAGTTTCAAGATCTAAAGACAAATTGCCTTGTTGGCACATATATTTCAGAGCGATTCTTACGAAGAGCCTAGAGTGAGCTGCCCCACTGCCTATGTGTACCAATGTGTGATCGTGCGTCTACTCCACATACTGCGTTTCTACAGCCACCGGGAAGTCTTCCATAGTGTTCTTCAGGTACTCGAAGGTGGGCCGTGTGACTGAGCTTTGTTTCCAACAGTCCAACATGATATCGTACAATGGGTTAGGACAGCCCTCAGGCTGAGGGTGGCGGAAACCCTTCTCCAACTGCTGCAGCACTTCCGCATTCATCATCCCTGTCAACAGAAATGTCCTCCTCTGTGAAACATCAGCTCCAACCACACATCCAGGAAGTGCAGCATCTCTATCGTCATCAGCATCGTAAGTTGGAAAATAAAACTTCCTGTTTATAGCCCAACTCATAAACAACTTCCTGTTACATTTAACCCACCTTTAAGACCAACTTCCTGTTAAGATCAAATATTCTTAAAAACCTATATCCTCTTTATGCCAAAAACTTTTTCATCGACTGCCTTTGTACGCACGCACGCACGCACGCACGCACGCACGCACGCACGCACGCACGCACGCACGCACGCACGCACGCACGCACGCACGCACGCACGCACGCACGCACGCACACAGAGTTGTCAGCTGAATGTTGCAGAGGGCTGGAAACAACTCGGGAACAAAGGAAGGGTACACACCTGGATACGGCACCTGGCCGTGGGTGATTATTTCAATCAGGAGGATGCCATACGACCACACGTCAGACTTGATGGTGAATTTGCCGTAGAGTGCAGCCTCTGGAGCCGTCCACTTGATGGGGAATTTGGCACCTGCATGTACAATCAGCATGTGAATCACACTACTTGACACCTGCATGTACAATCAGCATGTGAATCACACTACTTGACACCTGCATGTACAATCAACATGTGAATCACTACTTGACACCTGCATGTACAATCAACATGTGAATCACTACTTGGCACCTGCATGTACAATCAACATGTGAATCACTACTTGACACCTGCATGTACAATCAACATGTGAATCACACTACTTGACACCTGCATGTACAATCAGCATGTGAATCACACTACTTGACACCTGCATGTACAATCAACATGTGAATCACTACTTGACACCTGCATGTACAATCAGCATGTGAATCACACTACTTGACACCTGCATGTACAATCAACATGTGAATCACTACTTGACACCTGCATGTACAATCAACATGTGAATCACACTACTTGACACCTGCATGTACAATCAACATGTGAATCACTACTTGACACCTGCATGTACAATCAACATGTGAATCACACTACTTGACACCTGCATGTACAATCAGCATGTGAATCACACTACTTGACACCTGCATGTACAATCAACATGTGAATCACACTACTTGACACCTGCATGTACAATCAGCATGATAATCACTACTTGGCACCTGTATGTACAATCAACATGTGAATCACACTACTTGACACCTGCATGTACAATCAACATGTGAATCACACTACTTGACACCTGCATGTACAATCAGCATGATAATCACTACTTGGCACCTCCATGTACAATCAACATGTGAATCATACTACTTGACACCTGCATGTACAATCAACATGTGAATCACACTACTTGACACCTGCATGTACAATCAGCATGATAATCACTGCTTGGCACCTGCATGTACAATCAACATGTGAATCACACTACTTGACACCTGCATGTACAATCAGCATGTGAATCACTACCTGGCACCTGCATGTACAATCAACATGATAATCACTACTTGGCACCTGCATGTACAATCAACATGTGAATCACTACTTGGCACCTGCATGTACAATCAACATGTGAATCACTACTTGACACCTGCATGTACAATCAGCATGTGAATCACTACTTGACACCTGCATGTACAATCAACATGAGAATTACTACTTGGCACCTGCATGTACAATCAACATGTGAATCACTACTTGGCACCTCCATGTACAATCAACATGTGAATCACTACTTGGCACCTGCATGTACAATCAACATGTGAATCACTACTTGGCACCTCCATGTACAATCAACATGAGAATCGCTACTTGACACCTGCATGTACAATCAACATGTGAATCACACTACTTGACACCTGCATGTACAATCAGCATGTGAATCACTACCTGGCACCTGCATGTACAATCAACATGTGAATCACTACCTGGCACCTGCATGTACAATCAACATGATAATCACTACTTGGCACCTGCATGTACAATCAACATGTGAATCACTACTTGGCACCTGCATGTACAATCAACATGTGAATCACTACTTGACACCTGCATGTACAATCAGCATGTGAATCACTACTTGACACCTGCATGTACAATCAACATGAGAATCACTACTTGGCACCTGCATGTACAATCAACATGTGAATCACTACTTGGCACCTGCATGTACAATCAACATGTGAATCACACTACTTGACACCTGCATGTACAATCAGCATGTGAATCACTACTTGGCACCTGCATGTACAATCAACATGTGAATCACTACTTGGCACCTGCATGTACAATCAACATGTGAATCACTACTTGGCACCTGCATGTTCAATCAACATGTGAATCACTACTTGGCACCTCCATGTACAATCAACATGTGAATCACTACTTGGCACCTCCATGTACAATCAACATGTGAATCACTACTTGGCACCTGCATGTACAATCAACATGTGAATCACACTACTTGACACCTGCATGTACAATCAGCATGTGAATCACTACCTGGCACCTGCATGTACAATCAACATGAGAATCACTACTTGGCACCTGCATGTACAATCAACATGTGAATCACTACTTGGCACCTCCATGTACAATCAACATGTGAATCACTACTTGGCACCTCCATGTACAATCAACATGTGAATCACTACTTGGCACCTGCATGTACAATCAACATGTGAATCACTACCTGGCACCTGCATGTACAATCAACATGTGAATCACTACTTGGCACCTCCATGTACAATCAACATGAGAATCGCTACTTGGCACCTGCATGTACAATAAACATGTGAATTGCTACTTGGCACCTGCATGTACAATAAACACGGGAATGACTACTTGGCACCTGCAGGTACAATCAACAATGGAATCATTACTTGGCATCTATAGGACAATCAACATGTGAATCACTCCATCAGTTTCAGCAATCGTAAAACAGTGTTTCACTGAGAAAGATGACAGAGGACATTTCAACATTGACTTTTAAAAATTACCATGACTTATTATCTGTATAACTGAAGCATATCGTGGCTTTGTCTTTTGGGTCACTTATAGCATAAATATGTAACAGAAGTATTGGCAGAAAGAAATTAAAGGCAACATTTGCCTGCACAGGTTTGCAATGACAGCAATGACAGCAATGACAGCGATGACAGCGATGACAGCAATGACAGCGATGTTAAACATGCTGTCATTGCATCCAACACACAATTAATTATTCAACAAAAACTATCAATGGTAAGATTTAGCAACTTTGATGTCGTTTGTGAAAATACAAGGTAAATTTACTATGACAACCAAACAACAGAAATAAGACAACGTTTATACAGAAACATTAACTAATAATTAAATATATTCTTTCTCATTTACCGAATGTGCCAGACTCAACCTGTGAAAGCTGCCTATACGGTATCTGCACCTTGCGAGGAAATCTCTCAAAATCTCGACATCTACTCTAAGCCAACTTTCCCCTCCTATAGACATCACTGACCTTGTCTTGCGTTGTATTCGTCATCTTCGATGATACGTGCAAGGCCAAAGTCAGCAACCTTGACAAGGTTATTGTGACCAACAAGGATGTTACGAGCTGCTAAGTCTCGATGGATGTACTTCCCGCTCTCCAGGAACGACATGCCTGACGCAATCTGACAGCAACAAACGACATGCCTGACGCAATCTGACAGCAACAAACGACATGCCTGACGCAATCTGACAGCAACAAATGACAACATTGAAGAAGAATGTTTTTTTACCCTATTTGTAACAATTCTAATAATACGTACAACCCTGGTAAATTAGTATAAAAGTATGAATACAATGTCATGAAGCATATAAAATAATAATAGTATCAGCAGATATGCAAACAAATATAATAGGGTCAGGAGACTCCTCTAAGACTCATAGTTGCTCTCAAGGAGCCACCCTCTATACTAAAGGAAACTAAGTTAATTGGTCAAATAAAAGTACTTGTACGTATGTCTAGGAGTTTGCATATGCTACAACAAATGTGTGTGTGCATGCGTGTGCATGGTGCGTGCATGTATGTGTGCATGCGTACGCGTCTGTGGGTGTATGTGGGTGTGTGAATGTATGTATTAGTCACGTTCAATTACATTGATGTAAATGAACTATACATGCTGCGCTAAATGTGTCCTATCAACAGGTGGGTTCAACTTCCAACGCCAACGGAAGCAGATAGGAGGTGTTTAGCAGGTTCTAACAAAGTCAACAAACCCCCTTTTTAGGAGAATTTTTTTAAAGAGTAACATTTTCAGAAGTCATCCCAGATATCTGTAGCTGACTGTGTATGCTCAAACCGCCTTTTCAAAACCCTGAGGTCAGACCTGTATTATATTAGACATTTCCCACTTGTATTTATTGCTTTGTAGCAGTTAAAGATATTACACAACATTTTTCATTGGCTACGTGATACTGAGCTACTTTCATACAATAAAAATACCTCAATTCTAAAGTAATCTTTACTGCTGTAGTAGCTGAATTTAAGAGACCAATCAATCAGCCAATGAAAAACGCTACATTTCACATTCAAATTGAAGAAATCAGGATTTTTTGGTCTGTAAATATTGGTTGTAGGGTGTCGTAAAAGTTGCATATTTTTCATTGTGAATTTTCGAAAATATTAAGAGATAAAAAATCATGATAGTAAGATGTATTGCATGGATGCTATTTTAACCAACTGAGATATAAATACAAATAAATGTAATGTTGCAATTGTGAACAGTTATTATTACATCTGATATTTCTTGTGAAACTCCTAGTTATGGACAACTGGATCACAGAAAATAATAAATTTGTTGTAGAGGGCATCGTGAGATGAGGGACTGTCTCACCTGAGCAGACATGTTGATCAGTACATCAATTGGTAAATTTGAACCTATGTCATCTCGCAGGTAATTGAGCAGACTTCCATTGGGCATGAGTTCAGTGATGATGAGGATGGGCTCATCCTGTGAGCAGACTGCGTAGAGGGTGACAAGGTGTTTGTGCTGGCAAGTCTTCATGACGGCTGCCTCGCCCAGGAACAGTTCTGACGACATTGTGCCTGGTTTTAGGGTCTTCACTGCCACGTCTGTCATGCCATTCCATTTACCTGCAGGAGTACAGCATCTCTTCAATTAATTTGAAGTGGTCTAAAAAGGTTAACAAAACAGAAAACAAAACAGCTTCCAGTGGAGGAGGAAATTAAGATGAGAAAATGGGAGGTGGATTGGTCACACATTAATTAAGAAAACCTCCATCCAGTATCACCAGACAAGCAGTAACAAGGGAAAAGAAATAGAGGATAGAAACACCTGGCTGCGGAAATTAAAAAGATGGGTTACACCTGGAATGAATTCACGAAGATGGCACAAAACAGGACAGAGTGGAGAACCTTTGTTGATGGCCAATGCTCCCAGTGAGCAAACAGGCCTTAATAAGTAAGTAGCACATCATTTCTCTATCACTTTGACCTCTCTATTTGATAGAACACATTGTGAGTGCGTGCGTGCGTGCATGCATGTGTGCATGCGTGAGTGCGTGCATGTCAATGTATTAAGTGTCACTTTTCAGGAGAGCAAAAAAGAGCAAGAATGTTAAGTTGATATGTTAAGCTTTGTTTATATGACATGATCATAGTACATGTAGTTGTTTGATTGTTGTCTGAGTGTCCTTTTTACAGCTGTGAGAAGTCACAGGAAAAGTATCAATGTGTTCTATGTGTGCAAATTGCTCACATTGCAAAGATGTGTCTTCTCGTGAAAAATGTCAGCAACAACAACAAGAATTATGACGATGATAAATATGCAACAACAACAATAGAAATAACAATAACAGATGACAACGACAACACCACTCTCTGTGTAACATCAAGACAATACAACAAAGGTTCACAGACCTCTCCATACGTCTCCAAACATGCCACCTCCAAGTTTATCCATGAGCTGGATTGAAGTTCGCGGTATTTCCCACTGGTCCTTTGTTTCTCGAGACAGATCCCACTGCTGCGGCTTCATCTTCGGGCACGCCCTCTCCAGCTTGTAGCACAGACCATCAGCATTGCCTACACAGGGAAACACTCACACTGTCAGTACAGCAAAATACTGTCTGCACTAACGACACATACACAGAGTATCAGTAACG
The DNA here is from genome assembly GCA_963662155.1 of Lamellibrachia columna. Lineage (NCBI taxonomy): Eukaryota > Metazoa > Annelida > Polychaeta > Sabellida > Siboglinidae > Lamellibrachia > Lamellibrachia columna. The sequence continues at coordinate 30,603,345 of OY759265.1, forward strand.
ACAACAAGTGTAAATATCCAGATGTCAATACTGACAATAAATAGAAATCATAAAGTTGGTAGAGAATAATTTAGTCAAAATTTTCTTTTCTTCTACCACAACAATACTCAAGGAACAGCCTGCATGCCACACCATCTGGTGAGCAGAAGAAGAACTGAGTAATCCCAGAATTAATTTCCCGTAGAAGACTACAGAAGGTAGCCAAAGTGTAGAGTTAGTAAATCTGAATAGTTGTGGTAAAAAGAAAATCTTGACTAAATTATAAAGTTTATGTTTGATAGTATTTTTAATCAGTATTGTTAATAAATATACATTACATGGGTAGGTTGCAGTGGAACATTAGGGTTGAGGAACTATTTCTCTCGGTGGTTACTTACGCATATAATGCTCAATTAGCTCAGGTAAATTCGCATAGCGTCGCTTTGCTGCGATGAAATAGCCACCATTGTCGAGTTCTCGGATCTTGTAGTGTTTTATGTGGTCTCTACGACTTTCTTCATAGTCTCGCACTGACAGCGAATATGAGCCTGCAGAGTGACAATTATAATATCATGTCAGTCATCTTTACAAATGAAATAAAATTTATAAATTTATAAAATGTCAAACACAACATACATATATAAGCATGTTCCTGAATTTATTACATTGTTATTGTTTATTATATTATTTATTATTAATAGAAGTCACATTTTCTGACCCCAACAACAACCAATAAGTAGTAATCTAAGATATTGATACCATTCTTGTGAAACAGTGCTGGCCCCATCCACAGCAAGTCAACTTCTCTGGGAAGCATTCAGCCACATTGCAATTACTGCAATTATTCAGTCACATATCCAACACTGTCTACAGCTAAGTGAACTGAGGCAATGTGGAATGAATGAAATTGTCCAAGCTTCAAAATGACAGCGAGAGGATTCTAACACTGGTCCTCTTGATGGAGAGTTTGACGTTTCAACCACTGTGTTACTGAGTCCCATTATCATGGTTCCAACCACTGTGTTACTGAGTCCCATTATCATGGTTCTAACCACTGTGTTACTGAGTCCCATTTTCATGGTTCCAACCACTGTGTTACTGAGTACCATTATCATGGTTCCAACCATTGTGTTACTGAGTACCATTATCATGGTTCCAACCACTGTGTTACTGAGTCCCATTATCATGGTTCTAACCACTGTGTTACTGAGTCCCATTATCATGGTTCCAACCACTGTGTTACTGAGTACCATTATCATGGTTCCAACCATTGTGTTACTGAGTACCATTATCATGGTTCCAACCACTGTGTTACTGAGTCCCATTATCATGGTTCTAACCACTGTGTTACTGAGTCCCATTATCATGGTTCCAACCACTGTGTTACTGAGTCCCATTATCATGGTTCCAACCACTGTGTTACTGAGTTCCATTATCATGGTTCTACCACTGTGTTACTGAGTTCCATTATCATGGTTCCAACCACTGTGTTACTGAGCCCCATTATCATGGTTCTACCACTGTGTTACTGAGTCCCATTATCATGGTTCCAACCACTGTGTTACTGAGTCCCATTATCATGGTTCCAACCACTGTGTTACTGAGTTCCATTATCATGGTTCCAACCACTGTGTTACTGAGTCCCATTATCATGGTTCTACCACTGTGTTACTGAGTTCCATTATCATGGTTCCAACCACTGTGTTACTGAGCCCCATTATCATGGTTCTACCACTGTGTTACTGAGTTCCATTATCATGGTTCCAACCACTGTGTTACTGAGTTCCATTATCATGGTTCCAACCACTGTGTTACTGAGCCCCATTATCATGGTTCTAACCACTGTGTTACTGAGTCCCATTATCATGGTTCCAACCACTGTGTTACTGAGTCCCATTATCATGGTTCCAACCACTGTGTTACTGAGTTCCATTATCATGGTTCCAACCACTGTGTTACTGAGTCCCATTATTATGGTTCCAACCACTGTGTTACTGAGTCCCATTATCATGGTTCTACCACTGTGTTACTGAGTTCCATTATCATGGTTCCAACCACTGTGTTACTGAGCCCCATTATCATGGTTCTAACCACTGTGTTACTGAGTTCCATTATTATGGTTCCAACCACTGTGTTACTGAGTTCCATTATTATGGTTCCAACCACTGTGTTACTGAGTCCCATTATCATGGTTCCAACCACTGTGTTACTGAGTTCCATTATTATGGTTCCAACCACTGTGTTACTGAGTCCCATTATCATGGTTCCAACCACTGTGTTACTGAGTCCCATTATCATGGTTCCAACCACTGTGTTACTGAGTTCCATTATCATGGTTCTACCACTGTGTTACTGAGTTCCATTATCATGGTTCCAACCACTGTGTTACTGAGCCCCATTATCATGGTTCTAACCACTGTGTTACTGAGTCCCATTATCATGGTTCCAACCACTGTGTTACTGAGTTCCATTATTATGGTTCCAACCACTGTGTTACTGAGTCCCATTATCATGGTTCCAACCACTGTGTTACTGAGTTCCATTATCATGGTTCCAACCACTGTGTTACTGAGCCCCATTATCATGGTTCTAACCACTGTGTTACTGAGTCCCATTATCATGGTTCCAACCACTGTGTTACTGAGTCCCATTATCATGGTTCCAACCACTGTGTTACTGAGTCCCATTATCATGGTTCCAACCACTGTGTTACTGAGTTCCATTATCATGGTTCCAACCACTGTGTTACTGAGTCCCATTATCATGGTTCTACCACTGTGTTACTGAGTTCCATTATCATGGTTCCAACCACTGTGTTACTGAGTTCCATTATCATGGTTCCAACCACTGTGTTACTGAGTCCCATTATCATGGTTCTACCACTGTGTTACTGAGTTCCATTATCATGGTTCCAACCACTGTGTTACTGAGTTCCATTATTATGGTTCCAACCACTGTGTTACTGAGTTCCATTATCATGGTTCCAACCACTGTGTTACTGAGTTCCATTATCATGGTTCCAACCACTGTGTTACTGAGTTCCATTATCATGGTTCCAACCACTGTGTTACTGAGCCCCATTATCATGGTTCTACCACTGTGTTACTGAGTCCCATTATCATGGTTCTAACCACTGTGTTACTGAGTCCCATTATCATGGTTCCAACCACTGTGTTACTGAGTACCATTATCATGGTTCCAACCACTGTGTTACTGAGTCCCATTATCATGGTTCCAACCACTGTGTTACTGAGTTCCATTATCATGGTTCTACCACTGTGTTACTGAGTTCCATTATCATGGTTCCAACCACTGTGTTACTGAGCCCCATTATCATGGTTCTACCACTGTGTTACTGAGTCCCATTATCATGGTTCCAACCACTGTGTTACTGAGTCCCATTATCATGGTTCCAACCACTGTGTTACTGAGTTCCATTATCATGGTTCCAACCACTGTGTTACTGAGTCCCATTATCATGGTTCTACCACTGTGTTACTGAGTTCCATTATCATGGTTCCAACCACTGTGTTACTGAGCCCCATTATCATGGTTCTACCACTGTGTTACTGAGTTCCATTATCATGGTTCCAACCACTGTGTTACTGAGTTCCATTATCATGGTTCCAACCACTGTGTTACTGAGCCCCATTATCATGGTTCTAACCACTGTGTTACTGAGTCCCATTATCATGGTTCCAACCACTGTGTTACTGAGTCCCATTATCATGGTTCCAACCACTGTGTTACTGAGTTCCATTATCATGGTTCCAACCACTGTGTTACTGAGTCCCATTATTATGGTTCCAACCACTGTGTTACTGAGTCCCATTATCATGGTTCTACCACTGTGTTACTGAGTTCCATTATCATGGTTCCAACCACTGTGTTACTGAGCCCCATTATCATGGTTCTAACCACTGTGTTACTGAGTTCCATTATTATGGTTCCAACCACTGTGTTACTGAGTTCCATTATTATGGTTCCAACCACTGTGTTACTGAGTCCCATTATCATGGTTCCAACCACTGTGTTACTGAGTTCCATTATTATGGTTCCAACCACTGTGTTACTGAGTCCCATTATCATGGTTCCAACCACTGTGTTACTGAGTCCCATTATCATGGTTCCAACCACTGTGTTACTGAGTTCCATTATCATGGTTCTACCACTGTGTTACTGAGTTCCATTATCATGGTTCCAACCACTGTGTTACTGAGCCCCATTATCATGGTTCTAACCACTGTGTTACTGAGTCCCATTATCATGGTTCCAACCACTGTGTTACTGAGTTCCATTATTATGGTTCCAACCACTGTGTTACTGAGTCCCATTATCATGGTTCCAACCACTGTGTTACTGAGTTCCATTATCATGGTTCCAACCACTGTGTTACTGAGCCCCATTATCATGGTTCTAACCACTGTGTTACTGAGTCCCATTATCATGGTTCCAACCACTGTGTTACTGAGTCCCATTATCATGGTTCCAACCACTGTGTTACTGAGTCCCATTATCATGGTTCCAACCACTGTGTTACTGAGTTCCATTATCATGGTTCCAACCACTGTGTTACTGAGTCCCATTATCATGGTTCTACCACTGTGTTACTGAGTTCCATTATCATGGTTCCAACCACTGTGTTACTGAGTTCCATTATCATGGTTCCAACCACTGTGTTACTGAGTCCCATTATCATGGTTCTACCACTGTGTTACTGAGTTCCATTATCATGGTTCCAACCACTGTGTTACTGAGTTCCATTATTATGGTTCCAACCACTGTGTTACTGAGTTCCATTATCATGGTTCCAACCACTGTGTTACTGAGTTCCATTATCATGGTTCCAACCACTGTGTTACTGAGTTCCATTATCATGGTTCCAACCACTGTGTTACTGAGTCCCTCATGATGGACCCACCCAAACAAACATAAACTCTGCTGCACTTAATGCATCAGCATATGGTATGCATTCCTAGCATTTCTCTCAGTCACATTCTAATAAGTAAAACAAGATTTTGTAAATTAACCAACAAATCAGAAAAGTTACCTCAACTTTTGACAATTCTTTAAGTGTTTGCCATTTATATGAATTTATCTGGAGCTGAGCAAGTATTTCATCCCATACCTGTTTAGTTGGAATTAATTCTTACCTGGCTGAGTTTCGCGTTCACGCACAAGGAATGTTCCTCGTGGGTAGCTTGGACTCAGCAACATCGTCTCGGCATCTTTGCGTCCGATATTTTTATGGAACCAACTGAAATATCAACATTTCAACTACAAAATCATTTCACATATACTTTTACCTTTCAAGCAAAGCAATATCATGAAATATATCATGAAGGAGGACAAAACAGTTCGCACAGATTTTGAATCACTTGGCACCTTGACAAATGTCAAGAACCATAATATCAAGATAGAACATTATAATTAAAGAAAGAATACCAGCAGAATCAAGACGATCATGTTTGCTGCATGGGTTTAGATCATAGCACCTTCAGAAGACGATACACAGGTTAGCTGCTGGATGTGCCCCAGGCGAAATGTAGAAACAAGTTGTGAGTTGTACATACTCTCGGGTCTCCAGTGTCTCGTGAGCAGCCACATAGTTACTAGGAATGTAACCGCATTTACCAGTTGTCAGATGTTTCACAAGCCACCAGTCACCATCCCTGCAACAATACCATCAAATCATAACACTGGGTCTGTTATACTGTTGTGAAATGTCAGGCTTACTGTGTTGTCTTCACAGATATCTTCACCAAATACACAGCTTTGTCACCCTGCCTTTCAAGTAACATCACAGTTACCACAAAGTCAGAAATAACATTACTATCACAAATGACCACACTGTCAGAAGTCACAACACTGTCACAAGTTATTATACTGTCACACGTTACCATGGTTGAATATACTCTTGATATGTTGGACTTTCGATAAACCAATGACTTCCTTGTCCATTTGCCATCTGGGGTTTTGCTTTGGATGGCAAAATTGTTAAATCTATATTGTCACAATGACTCACAATCATGGTGCCATGATAATAGCCTCAATTAGTTTAGCAGATTACACAGCCAAAATGTCATTACTATCACAGTAACTAAACTTCAATATCTGCAAAATGTCCGAGTCAGGAGTTTAACCAAGTAGGCAGTGCAGTAGAGGCTTTGTTCAAGTTTTTCAAAGTGCCACTTCAGTTTTGATGAACATGCACGCACACATGCACGCATGCACAAACGCACACACACGCGCACGCACAAGCCAAGTAATGGTAGTTGATTACATTGCCCATGATTACAATTACAATTTTTTTGCACATATTTCTTCTGTTGCCCAGAGCCTCAGGTCCCAACTACTTCTGTTGCCCAGGACCCCAGGTGCCAAATACTTCTGTTGCAGGGCCCCAGGTCCCAACTACTGTTGCCCAGACTGTCATGGCCCCAGGTCCCAACTACTTCTGTTGCAGGCATGTACAGTGTATTTTAATATCGTGTTTGATTTTATTTTGAATAACATTGGTGAAAATAACAACATTTTTTATTTCATTATGTCAATTATATTCTTGAATGTAATCATGATTACTTGCAAAAGAAACTGTAATAATAATTGACTACATTATTTTTTTAAAGTAATTGTACTTGTAATCATACTCATAAATTTTAACAGTAATCGATTACATTTGTGGTGTAATTGCCCCATTACTGGCCAGAATCAAATGCAGCAAACTTACTGGTCATTGATGACTTCCATCTGGTCACCCTTCTTGAAGGGCAGGTCATCTGGTGTGGCTGCATCGTAGTCATACAGGCCATGGATGACCTTGTGACCTGTCACCTCATGAGGCCCTACAAACACACACACCACGAGAAGTCATTTCAAGCTATGGCTGACCTTGTTATATGTGGACCTACAAGAAATTAGAAGAAATATAACATACAACAATACAAGTCATCTATACTAATTATATTGCAGGTGTAACATGCAGGTGTAATGTAACATGACGGCCTTATGTGTGATCCCGCACGAAGAGGATTAAGTAAGTAAAGTAACATAACATCTGTATTAATTATATTGCAGGTGTAACACATATGTACTAATTTTATTGCATGTGTAACATGGCATCTGTACTAAGTATACTGCTTGCATAACATACCATCTGTACTATGTATATTGCATGTGTAGCATGTAATATGTACTGAGTATGTTACATGCATACTGAGCATGTCGCATGACATGTCATCTGTCATGGGTAGCATGGCATTTGTACTAAACATGTCACATGTGTAACGTGTCATCTGTAGTGAACATGTTACATGTGTAACATGTCATCTGTCATGTGTAGCATGGCGTTTGTACTAAACATGTCACATGTGTAACATGTCATCTGTACTGAGCATGTTACACATGCAACATGTCATCTGTAGTGAACATGTTACATGTGTAACATGCTGTCAGTACTGAACATGTTACATATGTAACATGCCATCTGTACTTAGCATGCTTCATGTGTAACATGTCATATGTATAATGCACTGAGCATGCTACATGTGTAACATCATATGGCATCTGTACTGACCATCTTGCATTTGTAACGTGACATCTGTGGGGGATGACATGCCCCCACTTTCTGTGAAACTTTGTGGAGAATTGAGATCAACCCGGTCGTCTGTGGCATTGTATGAAGCTGTTGTTGGGTTGATGTTGCTAGTGTTCTGGTTATTACCACCCACTTCACCACCAGGGGGCTTCCTTGGCTTGCTCACACACCCGCAGTTACCCATGGTGATCGCTTGTGTTACACACAATCTTCTTCCTTGTGTAGCAACCTCATGTGATGGGGACAGGCTGTCAATCGAGTCAACAGAATCAATATAATAACATATACAGATCCTCTTTCAAACCGAGTCAACATGATAATGTACCCAGATCCTCTTCCAAACTGAGTCAATCTGACAACATACATACATATTCTCCCTCAATTCTCAAATTGAGTCAATCTGATAACATATACACAGATCTCCTATTAAATTTGAGTCAAGATTATAACATACACATTTCTTCTTCCAAATTGAGTCAACATGAAAATAAACTGTTAAATATACTGGTTAGACAATCTGCGTTCTATGGCCTAAATGGGTTATTTATACTGTGACCCGAGTTGAGATTGGGTTTAGTGCAATTAATTTCAAGTGACCGCTTAATGAAATGTGAACTGCTTTAAACAGCAGTGTTAAAAACAATGTTGAAAACATCTAGCAGCACAGAAACAGACAATACAGAACTACTTCATCTCGTCATATTCTCACCCTGGTATAAATTCACCATATCTTTGTATATAATACTGGGTACACAGTCCACTGTCCCTGAAAACACCCAACCCTGTATCAAGTTATAGATGGCAAAAGGCCTTCTGTAGCCTGCTTAAGTTACAGATGCATTGGTACATTTGATACACAGTGGATACACTGACTGTAGGAATGCTTAATATGGAAAAGAATTACCTAAAGCGTGGCGATTTAGAGATAATTTTGAGTAAACTAAGGAACCATAAAGTTCATCTGACTCCGAATGTACTTAGTTATGAAAATGGTATACATAAACTATGTGACCAGTTTCTATCAAGTTACTGCTGGGTGATCTGTAGACATGTTTCTTGCTATTCTGACTTGGCTTTGAGTGGTTACTGTAAAGACCTTGTGACTCAGCCCGGGTCACATATCAAGATCCTGCTAACCAGTGAAGTGTGACAGTCAGGTGTTTGTGGCAGTACAGGTAAACTAGCAATTCACATGGAAAGTTCGTCACTCTTTCCACCCTCTGTCTGCAACTCTAGTAGACCATGGCCATTGTATTATAGGGACAACTGTGTTACACTGACAATGGTTCATCAGTATGTTACATTGGCACTGGTGCATTGTGTTAGAATGACTCAGAATGGACAAGGGTGCATCCTGGAAAATGTGTAGTTACTATATTCAGTAATTCAGTATGGATGAAATAAAACTCAACTGTGTCATGGATGTACAATCACTTTCACATAATCATAAGTCTATATTTTTTCTCAGAAATTTGCTTAAGGGAAACAGCTGGTTAATCAAAATTCTCTGGCCAAAGTGATTCTGCCAAGCAGAGTCCACTACACATACCAAGTAATCAACTATTGGGAATATACATACATACATACATACACACACACACACACACACACACACACACACACACACACACACACACACACACACACACACACCCACACCCACACACACACACACACACACACACACACACACACACACACACACACACACACACACATTTCACATAAACAAGTGGTCCAAGGCATCATGAAGAGGAAGTGAGGCAGTAATCCTGCATAATGACAGCAGCAGTAAAAGTCCACACCAACAAACTTCCTGAACACGACTGAGTGTGTATGAATAGTTCTAATAGCTGGATCGGCACACATTCCCACACAACACAAAGTCTATTATATAGACAACTAGGTCACACGTAATGCGCTCTCTATATCTCTGACTGCTGCTAAAGCTCTTCGCAACATTCACAATGTACATGTCTTAATGGTTGTCCATGTTTATATGTAGGGATCTTGTGTGCAAATCCAAGAACATTTAAATAATAACTACAGTAAACAACTAGGCACACTTGACCAGACTCTATATTTGTAACTCTCAAACAACTCTGGGTATGTGCCTTTAGTTACATAACTTCATAAATCTGTTGTGACAGAAAAGCTATACCATAACATAAATGTAATGACACTCACAGATAACATTGGCATATCTCACTCATGGAACTGAACAGTCTTAAGGAAACAGCGAAGCTGACCAGCCTTACAATCTTATAAAAAGCATGTTAGAATATATAACAATATGAAGACAAGCTTCCATAAACATTCTGAAGGCACCAACATAGGAGAACATAGCAACATTTCCATTAAGTCCTGTTACACAAATTTTAAATGCACTACATAGAAACTGTATACAGCCATACAGCCAACTTCCCAGGCTCACACAAAAGGACACTGTCAGCCATCAACCAGGCAGTGTGTCAGACTGGCAGTCTTGATTTCACGCCCAGATACTGCAGTCAGCTGAGTCAGTGACTGTAGTCTTTGTGACAACAGAGATAAAACTCAAGTAGTTGTTGGCCACTGTTGGTCAATTATCTTATCTTCTATTGAAACATTAGACTATTTCATTCACATTTGAAGCCGATGGTTATACATTAAACTGAGATGGAACAATTCATCCCAGTTTTAAGCACTGTAAGCCTATATACAGGGCTGTAGATGTTTTAAGCACTGTAAGCCTATATACAGGGCTGTAGATGTTTTTTGTATTCAAAACTATCCATGGTTGACAGTCAAGAACCAGTGTTTGCATGACATTTTCACTTAGCATGGACACACTCAGTAGCTGTTTACAGAACATATTCAGTTTAAAAATAAATATACAGATGTTTAATTTAAAAATAAAATAATTGTTTTCAAAACTTTACATGATCACTTTATGCCACTTCCACAGTCAAAGCAAGCAAATCTGGTACATCCAGTTTAGTTCCTCTAATCTCATTGAGTTTGGTTGGCTAGGCATGAATAAGGTATCTGCACACAGCTTTCACAAATGTTCTGAGTAGCTAACAATGTCTTTTTGCAATGTTCAATAATTATAAATGTGCATTCATTCACACCTATTGACTTCTGTTCACACAATACCAGGTTCAACCAAATAACCAACACCAGTCATCTTGTTTTAACGCACGTACCAAGTAACAAATGTCAATTTTACAAGGACGCTTTGTAGCTGGGAAATGATGAGTAATCACTTCTATTCAAATAGGGATTTTTGTCTCTGATAAACAAGAATGAAGAGTTCACAGTGCACCCATGTTCAGAGTTGTCACCCGCTAAAGATGCAGGTCTTGTCATTGTTTGCTTTCTGCATAAACGGCTACGGCATTCACCTATAACAACCGCCACTGAGAGTAACTAATCAACACTATTCATTGCTAAAGGACATTGAAATAAATGCATCCGTTTTGCTGTATGCAATTACATATGCATTTCATGGTTGACTGTTGCAAACAACAAAGTCAAATGCATGCATCCAAACCACATTCACACTTTACAGAAGATTTCTCGTACATTCTTGATTATTTGGTTTGGAGCATTTGTATAGCAAATGGATACACAGACATAACAGTGAGCAATAACAACTGTCTGATCACAGAATGGCTGCCTTTATTTCAATACATATGGTGCAACTGCAATTATAAGATTATAAGAAAATGGGGCCATCAAAAATCCTGAAACTTCTTTCCTGCTGTTGTCATCATCTCATTGACATGCTGGTCGAGTTTTGTCAAAATCACATATTTCTAACTCGTTTAAAATGGCTGAATGTGCCATACCTGTCAATGTTTACCAATTTCTGCATAAATTACTACCCACAAGTGCCTTGTTGTGAAAAAATTGCCAAAAATCCTTCCGCCTACTGAAATCATCTAAAAATCCATGGTTACATTGCTAACATGTTCTACCAACAAACTTGCCAATGTGTCTGCTCAAATGCAGTTATGTCAAATATGATTTTTTTAAATTACACATATCTAAAATTAATGTGCCTTACATTCGTCTGTAACACACCAGGAAGTGTAACTGAGGCATGATCCCTAGAGTTAAACAGTTGTCGTTATCACAAATGACAGGTTGGGGCTAAGCTGATGGCTGTGCAAATTGGCAGCTTTCACAGAGAATTAATGAGAGCGAATAGAAAACTTTAATCAAGGCCAACAAAAGTGTGCACTGTTTTTAAGCACCACTAGCAAACCAAAAAACAAAACCATCACTTCTATGAACCAAACTCTTTTTATTGAGTATCAAATTATTAATTTACATAATTTAACCATTGGGAGATTCTTGCATCACACCGTACCCCACAACAGACTTGCATTTGATTAGTGGTGGAAATCTACTAAACTACATATAGGCCAAGCTTCCACTCTAACAGGTATTAGCAAGTTCTGAAACTAATTACTTCATATATTATATCAATTGTGGCACATGTATAAGCAGTCTCAGCTAGATCCCAAAAGAAACCATTTTGAGGTCCAATTACAGAGTTTGTGGATTGCACCTGCCACAAGCCATAATATTTTGCATGTTAAAAGCATGATGTAAACTATTAAATTACAGTTAACTGTCACATCCAGACTTGTACACTAGTACGGAATTGGTATTTGTTGGTGTGTAATTGGAATTAGTATGCGTAACTGGGGTGCAATTGGAAATGGCAAGCATTATAAAAAATACGTCCAGTCTCCAGTCTCTTGCTAAAATACGATTGTCGTTGCGTGGCACAACATTGACACATCACAATCTTTCAAAATCTTACGCAATGTCCAGTTGCCTTGAGAAGTTCCTCAATGGACTTTCCTCAGTGGCTGTAGTTGTTTATCAAGATAACAAATAACATTGGGCCGAGTATTGATCCCTGTGGTACACCACTGATCACTTTTTGCCAGTCTAACAACGCACCACTTATGCACACTCTTTATCTTCTGTCTGTTGGTCTTGCCAACTTTCTATCCATCTTTTGGTTTTGCCCATAATGCCATGAGCGGTTAGTTTTGAGATGAGTCTGCGATGAGGGACTGTATCAAATGCTTTAATGAAATCCAAGTAGATCACGTCGACTGGATATCCTTTGTCAATATAAGAAGTCACTTCTTCTAGAAACATTAGCAGGTTACCAAGATAGCTTCTTTTGGGTCGAAATCCATGTCGTGAATCTAGAATGAGCTTGTGTTGTTTGAGATGTTCAGATATGGATTCCAGAATGAAGAACTCCATCACCTTGCATATTTGTGAGGTTAAACTAACTGGCCGGTAGTTTCCTGGCTTGGAATGGTGTCCTTTCTTGTAGATTGGAATGACATTTGCATCAAGCCAGTCTTTTGGCACCTGCCCATTTTGAAAGCTTTTTGTAAACAATGCATTCAATGGCCTGGCTAGTTGTTCATTCACTGTCCATTGTATTTTTGTTCACCCAGGATTCTGTCACGAAAACAATAAAGAGTGTTTTTTTCATATACATAACTAACCATCTCTTCTTTCTTGTTACATTTATCACAGCACAATTCAGTGTATCTTTCACTGTAGTGTTTCCCTTCCCGCTGCCGCCATATCCTCTCTCACCCACCCCCTTTTCCCCAGGGGTATCTCTCATAGGGTTTGGGGTAGTCGGACTGTGAGACGGTTTGGTGGGCTGGTTAGTAGAAAAAGTGTTAGTATGTGTTTTAATGTTAATTTTCTTAACTTTAGTGTGTTAGGTTTGTTAGGGTGTGTACTATGTACAGAACAAGAAGGGGAATAAGGTTCAACCCCCCTCCCACCCCTTTGGAAGGCCTGCTCCTGTTGTTGCCTTGTTCTTGGTTCCTTGTTTGGGGCTGAATGTCCGATACCTCAGTCCCTGTTTCTTGTTGTAGGGCTTGTATGTTAGTAATTTCACCTTGGTATATGATCAAGTCCTTTTCTCCGTTTTCCAGTCTTCTTCTTTCTTGGCGCAACCTGTTGTCCTGCTCTTGTTCCTTCTGCGTTTTGTCTGAGTTTATATACACTTTCTTGCACTTGTTGCCTCTTTCTCTCAGGGAGCTTGCTTTTTCTAGTACTTTAGACTTGTCATATCTGGTTGTTAGCAAGACTACGATCTTGCGTGGGGGGGGCTGTCCTTTTGTCTTTCTCTAGGAACTCTGAAAGCTTGCTGTATGAAGTCGGCATCAATTCCAATCTGTTTTATGATACAATTTACAATCTCTATGTAATTTTCACAGTTAAGAAGTTCCATAACTCGTACAAATTTTTCTTCTGCATCAGATTGGGTAGTAACCTCTGGTGTGCTGGAAATGAAAAAAAAAAATTCTTCTTCTCTCTCTTCAGCTTCATTCTTCTCGGGCAATGTTCCTTATTCTTTTTTCAAGTTCTGGACAGTACTGTTTCGATTTTCTTGACCCCTATTTCCTGTCTATCAACCTTTTCTTCAATACACCTCGTCTTACCTTGCAGTGTCTGCATCATCTGTAAGCCATCTATGGCGGTTTCGTCACACTTCTTGCAGAACCAGTGTGTACCTAGTCCCTTTTTGCAAGAAATTTATACTCTTCCTGGTGGTCTCTCTTATTCTCTATTTGTAAACAAATAACCATGTTTAGCTATTTGGTTAGGAGGGGAAGTTTGGAGTGCCATGCCTCACAATATGCATTTACTGTTTGAAGGCCTTTACAGGGGTTCTGGATGGTTCGGCCCATGCCAGTGGATGGTTCAGCCCAGTCGTTTCGGTCCACACATATGGTTCAGCCCACTTCATTTTCCCTTGTATGTTATGTTTCTTCTAATCAATCCAAGAATTTGATTACCCTTTGAAGCTGCAATACCACACTGCTCTGAAACTTTCATATCAGCGCTTATTGTAACTCCTAAGTCCTTTTCTTTTACAGTAGTACCCAGAACAGTATCTCCCATTTTATAGTTTACATCCATTTTCCCATGTCCTGTATGTAGGCATTTACATTTGCTAAAATTTAACAACATTTGCCATTTCTCAGACCATTTCACTAATCTGTCTAGATCGTTTTGTAAATGTTGTTTATCACCATCAGTATTAACCTTTCTAAACAGTTTTGTGTCATCTGCAAATTTCAGTACGTTACTTGTTATACTGTCGTCCAAGTCATTGATATATATTAAGAATAATATAGGTCCTAATACTGATCCTTGAGGTACCCCACTCAAAACCGATTTCCAATTTGAAACTTCTCCATCCACTACAACTCGCTGTCTTCTGTCAGTCAGCCATTGTTCTATCCAGTCAGTTATGCTATCCCCGATACCATGGGCTTTTAATTTAAGTAGTAATCTTTGATGTGGCACTTTGTCAAAAGCTTTCTGAAAATCTAAGTAGATAATATCTACTGGCGATCCCACGTCTATCCACTTAGTGATTTCTTCCAAAAAACATAACATATTTGTTAAGCATGACCTCACTTTAAGGAATCTATGTTGAGATGAATTTAATAATTTATGCTTAACGAGGAAGTCCACCATATGGTCTTTAATTAACCTTTCTAATAATTTACAAATCACTGACGTTAAACTCACTGACACTGGTCTGTAATTTTCTGACTTATTTCTCGAACCCTTTTTAAATAATATCCCACATACAATCCCCGTATTATTGTTCTTCTTCCCACTATGTTACTATGATATGTGTCGACGGCTGCATACATCGGTATTACTTAAACTTTTGAAACTACGAAACTTAGGGCGAGGTCACGATCTACTGCCTGAAGTTCAACACGAGTAATCAACCAATACGAGTAACATTATTAACAAGATTATTCGGCAACGAATACATGTTGAGCACAAGTAACAAAAACAACATTTACCACTTACCTAGTATTGACTGTTACAATAGGGTATGCAGCACTACATAAATTTATATTAAGACAAAAACCATTGTGCTAAATACTTTAATCGATTCTTTCACGAAGAAAACTAAAACCAGGAAGTTTCGGAACTTTTCTATGGCACGCCACCTGGTGGGCATTGTGGGTTACCGTAAACGTTTAAATATAAGGTTGATTGTAGACACCCGTGTTACGAGTCCTAATTTAATCCAAGCCGTGTGTTAATAATCAGCGGTTCGAGCTATGTGCATATTTAAAATATGACCAATTAAAGGACCACGCATAATAAAACTAGGCGTCAGCGAAGGTCAAAGTCAACGTTTTAACGACGTGTACATGACTAAATGTATTCTTCAGTAACCATTACATCCAGCAGTACCGAGCCATACCGTCACACATTGGCACGGTCAATAGTGCACGCGTAATTAGCATTAAGTATATATCAGGGGGTGATCCAGGGTTTAGAAAACGGGAGGGGGTCCAAGGTAATGTATAAAGTGCCAAAGGCGCGAAACGGGGTGTGAAGCGCTACCAATTTGAAGTTTTTTTAGACAAAACACTTGAAATGGTGTAATTTGGGACACCAATAATCTGGTTTTAATGGGCGTAATGTAATCAACCCAAACTTCAGACATGCGACATCGCACGATTTCGTATTCAATATGGATTTTTTGGAGCGTTTCGGCAAAACGCAGCAGATTTTGTTTCATTTACACCTGTAGGTATAGGCCTCTTCCAAACGTGTATGCTACAATTGACTAAAACAACACGTAATCGTCTTAACTCTGTATCGCCATTATTATAAACTCTAGAGACATGGTAGTGTAGCAATAGTAAACATATATATTTATTCGTACGACAATGTGTACAATTCAATTACAATTGAAGTATCTTTGCGTACAAAGAGACTAACACGTCTTTGACTAAAAAAAAGTGCTACATGCATTCCAGGGAAACTGTGTTTAATAGTTTCTCATCTAGCCCCTTCTGATAGTGGTTCTGAATGATATAATAAAAGTAGCTAGTATTATTCAGCACATCCTTTGCCAGGGAAACTGTGTTTAATAGTTTCTCATCCAGCCCCTTCTGATAGTGGTTCTGAATGATATAATAAAAGTAGCTAGGGTTCATATTACAGAAAGTCATTGCATCAAGTTTGAACTGAGACAAGGTGTAACTGAAACTTTTAGACATATATGACCCAATACCCCGAAGGGCTAGACTGCACTCTCAATGGAGCCTAGCCAAACTGTTGTTACATTTTAAACAACTCTATATAAAGTGTGCTCCAGTGCGACTCATACCTGCGGAGTACTTTCTCACAGGATTTCATGCTGACACAACTTGTGAAGAATTATATACATACGTGTCATCAACTTTGAGTTTGAAATGCTCGTGTGAGCGATTACCAACCCGACACAACTCATATTCTTCTTTCAAGCTGTGTGTTGACATTCCTAACTAACCTAACTCACTTTATGACGCTGATCTCTGGCCTGCTGGAACAAAGATTGGACGGTATTTCCCACCTAGGAAACACACACTAACAGATTCAACACACTTATAGACTTTCCCCTCCGTATTGCTTCCTTTAACTCCAGAAGTATACGGAACAGTGCTTTTGACGTGGTTGACATCTTAAACTCTTTAGATATACTTGCTGTGCAGGAACACTGGCTCTCTAAACAGAGCCTTTCTTTCCTTAATTCTGTTCACTCTGACTTTAACGCCAGAGGAATTACTTCCATTGATTACGGTGATGGTTTGAGTGGACGTCCTCATGATGGACTCTGCTTTTTATGGAGGCGTTCACTCGACCCCTTTATTGAACCGTTGATTTATGTTGACGAGAAGAGACTCCTGGGTCTAAAAATTACCAGCTCTAACGCCACTATTCTACTTCTTAATGTCTATCTACCATATCAGACTGATGACAATGCTGATGAATATCTAGAAATTTTAGGCAAAATCCAGGCCATAAGCGATTCATTTGAATCAACCAATATATTCATCATTGGTGATTTTAATGCGGATATTAAGAACCCCAGTCTTTTTACTCCATTTCTCAATGCTTTTATAAATGACTGTCACCTTATCGCAAGTGACACGTTGCTTCTCCCCTCTGATGCTTTTACATATGTTAGTGATGCGCACGGCTCAAGGAGCTGGCTCGACCACGTGCTCACCACCCACTCTAGTCACTCATCAATATCTGATATGGAAGTTAAATGTGACTGTCTCTTCCGACCACTTACCTCTACGCTTTTCTATATATGTCAAGTTATTACCTTCCTCTGAAGCCACCATACAGGAGCAAATTCATGCACCTCATCCTGTGTGGAATGCTGTCTCCCCCCAGGATCTCCATAACTATCATACACAAACCGGTTTGCTTTTATCTGCTATTGATGTACCTCATGAGGTTTTAAGATGTACTAACCCTAATTGTAATGATGAAGCCCATCGCACTTTGCTAAGCAATCTTTACAATGATATTATAAAATCACTTAAAGACGCTGCCGAGGTAATCCCTACTAAGGCTAACAACACGTCTTCTAAGTATACTGTTCTAGGCTGGAACGACCTAGTCAGAGACTCCCATCAAGCTGCTAGAGAATCCTTTCTCTTCTGGCGTTCTGCTGGGAGTCCGCGTCATGGTCCCTTGTATGATATAATGAAAATTAGACGCGCTCATTTTAAACGCAACAAAAGACTATGTGAAAAAAATGCTGAAATTCTTAAAGCTGAAAGACTTGCTTCTAAACTATGTAATAATGACTTCAAAAACTTCTGGAAGGACATAAAACATATGAATAACACCAGGTTGCCAAATCCTAGCAATGTTGGTGGTGCTTCCGGTGTCGAAAATGTAAAGAATATGTGGCTTCATCATTACCAATCCCTACTTAACTCTATACCTGGCTCTCCAGTCAACATCAAGAAGATTAATGAATACTGTAGCAATGTACAGCTTAATGTTCAAATGATTGTTAATGTTAAGGAAATTCAAGATATAATACATGCAATGCCTGTAGGCAAAGCCCCGGGTTATGATAGTGTAAGTAACGAACATTTTAAATATGCGAATGAAAAACTTCATGTTCTCATGTCACTTTTATATAGTAGCATGTTTATTCATGGTTTTTTACCGGATGCTATGATGATCACAATCATAGCCCCCATAATTAAAAATAAGGCGGGTGACCTGTCTGATAACAACAACTACCGACCCATTGCTCTAGCCACAATGGCTAGTAAATTATTTGAATCCTTGATATTATCCAGGGTTTCTACTTTTTTATCTACATGTGTAAACCAATTTGAAATGCTCATATTTTTATTAAAATAACTCTTTCGACACTACATAGCGAATGGCTCATCTATGTATGTCACCATGCTGGATGCCTCTAAGGCCTTTGACAAAGTCAATCATAGTAAGCTATTCACCAAACTAATTGACCGGGGATGTCCTTCTTTTATTGTTCGCATTCTTTATTACTGGTACAGAACCCAGAAATTCACTGTCAGATGTTGTTGTAGCTTCTCAGAATTTGTTTACCATTTCAAACGGTGTCAAGCAGGGTGGAATCCTTTCTCCACATCTTTTTAACGTTTACATGGATGACTTAAGTGTAAATTTGAATAAATTACAAATTGGCTGTCTTTATGCAGGAACCATATTGAATCATATGATGTATGCCGATGACCTTTGTGTTTTTTCACCTAGTGTTGCGGGGTTGAGAAAACTCACCGATTGTTGTGCCAAGTATGGCAATATGTTTGATATAACGTACAATGCCAAACAATCTGTCTGTATGGTTATTGATAACAAACCTAGGGACAAGAAAAATATTCATCTTGTTGTTATCAATAACCATACACTACCTTACACTGAAAAATGTAAATACCTTGGCCATATTATAAACAATAATCTTACTGATGATGACGATATTGCCAGGCAGAAAAGATGTATCTATGCTCAGGCAAATGCTTTAGCCAGAAAATTTTACTTATGCAACAATTCCATTAAAACAACTTTATTTAATTCATACTGTGGTTCAATGTACACCTCAAGTCTTTGGTGTCATTTTAAAAAACAGAGTCTGAAAGGTATTACTGTCGCTTATAACAACAGTTTTAGAATTAGACACAACCTGTCACCCCGCTGTAGTGCAAGCCATATGTTCGCTACTAATTATGTTAAATCCTTTAATGAACGTATTCGCTCATAAATTTTTAGCCTTTTATGCCGGTTGGAAAAATCCGACAATATACTTTTTGTGAATTATCTTCACACTTTTATTTATTATCAAAGTCCTTTGATTAAACATTGGATTGATCAATTGTATGCTTTTAATTCATGATGTTTGTACTTTTATACAAATATATTTTGTTATCCTTACTTATCTTATATATATATTTTACTACACGTCATGTATGTATATTTATATATATATATTTTTCTCAATACATGTACCTCTATTGTTCATCATGTGTGTATATGTATGTTTTTTTTAACCTGTATGTATTTATAATATTATGGGCTCTTGCCTGAAATAAAACATTATTATATTATATTATATTATATTATAAATCGCGCCATTCGATTCATGATCTGAATTTTAGTCGGGAGACATTCTGCGAAAAGTAGTAGTAGTACCATATAACAACAGTGAGTGCAAACTGGTAGATTAAAACGTTTCCTGACACCTTTGCGCCAGGTAAATTAAAATGCATCATAGAAATATTACAGTGAGTGCAAACTGATAGATTAAAACGTTTCCTGATACCTTTGCGCCATGTAAATTAAAACGCATCATAGAAATACAAACACCATAGAAAGACGAACAGTATGAAATAACTAATTGACGTTGTGTACTCATATTACAAACCCAAACAATTAAATGTAGCAATTAGCATTGAATTCAAGACGCAAACCGGACACGGTACATGTGGTGCTTGGCGATAAAGTTCTGAAAAGGTTGACTGGTTGAATGATACCTCAAAAGACCATAACATTCTAACCACAATATTATTATAAAGATTATGGTCAGTTGATACAACGTTTCCGGGTGCTGGAAACAACTAGATACTAGAAACTCTGTTTATATCAGATGTGTTTTAATAACTGTTGTTCAACTGTGTGCGCGCGCATGTGCGTGCGGTGCACGGGTGTTGTGTGTGTGTGTGTGCGCGTGTGCGCGTGTGCGCGTGTGCGCGTGTGTGCGTGTGTGCGTGTGTGGGTGGGTGGGTGGGTGGGTGGGTGCGTGCGTGCGTGCGTATGTGTGATTTTTTAAATATTTGCAACATAAAGATACAAAATCAAGTGAAAAATATGTCCGAAGAGCAGAGGATCTCGAGTGCCAGAGTTAGAATTGGCTGTGATTTTGTTGACCGGGAGCCTTGTTTCTAGCCAAGCAAATCAGTAATCCTATAAATAAAACTTTTACATAGTGCCTGAATGAACAGTATAACAATTCACTTAATTTGTAATATATTGATGAAGAAACGATTTATAAAACATTAGATAATATGCACACACAAAAAAGTTGTGGATATGATGGTATTTCTTCATGATTATTAAAATTAGTTAAACCTGCGGTGATAAAATCATTAACATTAATTACAAACAAATATTAGCTACAGGTATCTTCCCTGGTAAACTAAAAATCGCTAAAGCAATTCCAATTTTTTTTAAAAAAGGTGATAATACCCAAGTCGGCAATTACAGACCAATACCACTTTTACCAGTTATGTCAAAAGTAGTTGAAAAAATAATTTACAGTCAGCTAGATTCCTTTTTTAAAACGCAAAATCTCTTGTTTGAAAACCAATATGGATTTAGAACGGAACATAGCACTGAGTTGGCTGCCCTAGAATTAACCGATAGAATAATGGCATATATAGATAAAAATGAAATTCCTATAAATATTTATTTGAACCTTTCCAATGCATTCGATACCCTGGATCATATTATATATATATATATATATATATATATATATATATATATATATATATTCGAATGACACTACCGGGGTTTTTGCACCCCGTGGGCTACGGGGCTTATTGACATGAGAACCACGCTAGAAACGATCCTACCTTGTATGTCAGTAGTATGATTAAACCCATTGTTTAAAAATACAAGATCGTTAAATGGTGTCAGAAGTGGGATTGCGACATAAAGGGGCATGCGGCTACCCGCACAATCAGGACATTGGGCAGGACGCCCGGGTCCAATACTGGGCATCGACTACCAAAAACATGGACCTCAATATTCGTTTGGAACGAAACAACGCGTTGGTTATGAGCTAACTCCGGGGCCTGCTGACTACACCGCAGAATCGAAACGAGAAGGTCCGTTCTACACATGTATACGTAACCGACCGACACAGAGAGAGCAGCCACTTCGTCCCGTCGAACTACCCGGAAGACCATGGGAGAAGATCGCCATGGATATCGTCCAATATAAGCGAACGGACTATCTCGTGATCATCGATTACTACTCACGTTGGATCCAGAGCAAACAGTTGACCAGTCTAACGTCTGACTGTGTAATTACCCGCCTCAAGGCCGTGTTTACTACTCATGGTATACCAGATGTTGTTATATCGGACAATGGAAGACAATTCGTCTCAGACGAATTCAGTAAATTCGCGAAATCGTGGTGCTTCATCCAACAAACCACAAACCCATATTCTCCACAAGAGAATGGGTATGGCAGAACGAGCTGTGCAGACCGCGAAACGATTGTTAGACCTCGATGACTCGGAGATAGGTCTACTGAACTATCATGCGTCGCCTCACAGTGCAATCAATGTATCACCTGCAGTGGCACTAATGGGTCGTCAACTAGCCACTCGATTGCCTGTCGTCAGACAACAATTGTCACCACGCCGCCATCGAGATGTGGACATCCGCAATTCTGATCGACATGCCAAAACGGCATATAAGCGATACTACGACCGAAGACACGGCGTACGCAAACTACCGCTGTTACAAAACGGCGATCCAGTGCTGATGAAACTCGATGGGGAGAAACAGTGGTCGACACCGAGCACTGTGGTCAAAAGTGACCCGCGGAACCAGTCATATGTTGTGGAAACTGGTGCAGGCATCAGATATCGCCGAAATCGAAGACATCTCCAGGGCGTGCCGCGTGTAGTTCCGCCAGTGCCCGACGACGAGCCTGATGATATCGACGTCCCTGCTGATCCCGGTGATGCGGTCGTGCCGCCCGTCGACGTCCCCGCTGGGCCGAATACGCCGCTGGTGTATACCAGAAGTGGGCGAGCAGTCCGCCGGCCAGTAACATTTGAATGACTTTAATTTGTTTTGTTGGAACGGGGGAGATGTCATAATATGGTAAACATTTCGAATGACACTACCGGGGTTTTTGCACCCCGTGGGCTACGGGGCTTGTTGACATGAAAACCACGCTAGAAACGATCCTACCTTGTATGTCGGTATTATGATTAAACCCATTGTTTAAAAGTACAAGAGCGTTACAATGTGCGTGCGTGCGTGCGTGCGTGCGTGCGTGCGTGCGTGCGTGCGTGCGTGCGTGCGTGCGTGCGTGCGTGCGTGCGTGCGTGCGTGCGTGCGTGCGTGCGTGCGTGCGTGCGTGCGTGCGTGCGTGCGTGCGTGCGTGCGTGCGTGCGTGCGTGCGTGCGTGCGTGCGTGCGTGCGTGCGTGCGTGCGTGCGTGCGTGCGTGCGTGCGTGCGTGCGTGCGTGCGTGCGTGCGTGCGTGCGTGCGTGCGTGCGTGCGTGCGTGCGTGCGTGCGTGCGTGCGTGCGTGCGTGCGTGCGTGCGTGCGTGCGTGCGTGCGTGCGTGCGTGCGTGCGTGCGTGCGTGCGTGCGTGCGTGTATCGCCACCCATAAATTACGGTTTGGGACTGTTTTCCGGGCTGTTTGCCACTCCGTTATACTATCGCAATACTTTGGCGATAATTTTTAAATTATCGCAATGGTATTGCAATAGTTACACAACTATCGCGATATTATTGCAATAGTTATACAGCTATCACGATACTATTGCAATAGTTATACAGACATATCGCGATATTATTGCAATAGTTATAGTCTACAGCTATCGCGATAGTACTATTGCAATAGTAAAACTATCCCTGAAAATAACACCTAAAGTTTTCATATATAGTTTTTATATCCAGGAGTGGCTGACATAGACCTAATTTAGCTAAGATCAACAGTATTACACCTTAAATAAATCCCGCAAATGTTTAGCTGTGCGCTGAGACAGTCGCGTATTTATGGCTATGCTAGCCAAGTTGTCAGGCGTCGCACGGGAGAAAAAGAGCCACCAAAAATAATGCACAACTGCCGGTTTCACGAAGCGTCCGTATCATACGAAGGAACTTACGTGGACATTTGACGTAGATTACTCGGAACAATCGTATAATTTTTTTAACGAACCATCCCATGGGACATGCAGAGAGACACAACTACGTACAAACTATTTCTAGTATAGATATGCCAACACGTGCTCGATCGCGTTCTAACGTCAGATCGACCGATTTTTGCGTTCTGCATGATGCTCGCGTTGTAATTTTTTTTAAATGTCAGTAAACGTTATTTTTGGTGCGATGTATTCTTTACCGATTTGATTCTTAGTTAAATATATGTGGACTATTATATAATATGGTACGTGTTGTTGTGGATCATTGTCGTGGATACACGTTCCATCTGCAAACAAAGTACAAAATGCCACAGTTAAGTGGTGAGTGGCGCCACTGGTCGGGAGTTTGGACATAATGTAGTGTTATATTATCCACCAGAGGCGCCATGATTAATTTTGTGTAACCAACTTTTTACATCAGTAAAATAGGGAATTTGTATTTAATATTTTAGCATCTTATGAATAGGTGTGAATTTCTTACAAAGTTGCATCGTATATTTCTTGAAGTAATATTGATCAGTTTTGACCGGTCCACAATTTCCTGCGACAATTATTTCATTATGCAACAGCCAAGTTCAAGGTCGGTAGAAATAATGAAAACACGATCGTATAACTACGGACACTACTCATTTGAGTCACAATCATTGTAGCACGCTGGTTGATGTTCAGGGTGTGTGAATCGCAGCATTTTCCACATGTAATCTATGGGATGTAGACGTTGCGCATGCTTTTCAGTGAGGGCGATGGTCCAGAAACAAGTCGGCTTCTCTGCCTCTGGTTACGACGTCATCACCATGACCATTGGTGCGTATTCAGTTCGTGACAAGTCAACTGATCAGAAATATTCAATATGACTTCATTAGACATCACAGATAAGTCGAGTCATTACATAACATTTTCAACCGTGTTGAGGACGTCGCCCAATACCATGGGCGTGGTCTTCGTGACTTCAAACAACCCAGTAATCTGGGGGTATTTTTTTTTTAAATGTAGTCTAGATGTTTATACTTATTACTTTACTGATCGTTAAGTTTCTGACATGTCTAGAGGCAGAGCCACAAAGCTTCTTGTGTTGTTTGCTCAGCATTTCATATCTTTGAAATGAGAGCCAATGATTTTGATCTTCAAAATGTATGTCATATTTATTTACTTGTACATGTAATCATTTATTTTGATGATGAATATATTTGATCCACAGGTGTTGCTGAATTATAACAAACTGGTTGGCAAAATGGCAGCACTGACAGGGCAAGATCCTCACCTGCAGCAACTGATAACAGAAGCACTGAGCAACACATGTAGAAAATACTTCAGCGGCTTTAAAACAAATCTCACTGTGGCAGGAACTGTTGGAATCACCGTTGACAACAGCCATGTGTGCATAGTGCAAGTGTTGGACGAACTACTGCCTGATACAGCTTATAGTGCAAAGCATTTAGGTGAGCACACTTCAGAAAAGAGATCTGCTGCCTGTGCCAGTCAGCATGTTTGTATGGGTAAGCAATCAAATTCTTGCAACATAATAACAAATAACACGATTGTGATTGAGCCATCCGTGGAGAAACACAAACAGACTGCCCAGTCACGGAATCAAACTGGCAGTGTTCATGTGGGGTTGCCAGTAACAACCAAGAACAATAGATTACTGACTCCGGAGAACAGTTCACTGCTGAGTCTGCTGACAACAGGCAACAAGCCGAAAGACGTGGCGGTGTCAGAAAATGCATTGACGATCTCAGCCGTGTGGGGGAGCGCCAGTAAGGTATACACTGCCAACAGGGAGCCATTGCCAGCATCCTCTGGTGATGCAGCACTTGACCTGTGCACTGGGTCTGAGCGTGTCATGCAGGTTGTGCCAGACTGTTTGCGCTGTGTTTCTCCAAATATCGCCAACTCGGAACGTGTGTGTGTAACTTCTGCTACAGATAGCGATAGCACCAGTGACACTCGTACAGCCCACCCAAGCCACATTGATGGCAACACAGCACAGTTACTTCAGCAACTCATGGGGAAGAATGTGACCAAGGGGACGACAAACACGTCGCCTCGGTCGTCCTGTCAAGAGGACACCGGCTTTGCATCAGCTGCCAAGAGAATCAAGTTGGAGACGGTGGAAATGTCAACTAAGCAGTGCAATTCTCCACCTCCCAACAACTCTGCACACAAAACTCCAAGCATGCCCAGCGTGAGGTATAATCTTACAGAGAGCGTACAGGCATCCGCACCCAACGTGGTAGGCAAAGTGACACAATTGAAGCCAGTGGTAAGAAATGAACGAAAAGAGGCCAACAACACAAACAGTTCAGCTATTGTAGACAGTGGAAGTTTGGCCTCTGCGCCAACAGCAGTCAAATCAGAAGGTACGAAAGCCAAAGTACGGACATCTTCCATGGACAAAAGCTGCAGATCTGAGAAATCAGAAATTGATTTAACAACAGGCACTGCAATGACTATGAATGATCTTGTTGATTTCTACATCAGAAAAGAAATCTTTCATAACAGAAAATAGTAATTAAGACGTGCCATCATTGGACCTATTTAAACTTCTGTGTCTGCTGTTGAATAATGAAGGACAGGTATAAATGCTTTAAATATTCAATTCAATGAAAATAGCTCATATTTTGTATCCACTACATGCCATGTATGTATTATATATTTACAATTGTGTTTATAGTAAATTATATGAATACAAAAACTAAGCTAGTTCATGGTCAATAATCTACTAATAATAATACTAATCAATTAGACAGGGTGGACATGATTTTGTAACTTATTTTCCCTGGGTATGCATAATTAGTACCTGTTTGTCATGTTAATCATACTTGCTAGATTCAAGTAACTGCATATAATTGTAAAATGCCATTATTTGACACTCTGAAACCCAAGTAATTATCTTCATACCTTTCATGTTATGTTCTTTTTAGATACATCTACTTTTTTAAAGATTGCATATTTTTTGTCTGAATGAATAAAAAAATTGTAAATAGAGTAATTAAATATTGGATTTGTTTGCAGACAGGAAACAAATGCAATTATTTAAAAAACATGTTGCAAACATTAGGATAATTTCCTACATCCCATTACTAATCAGCTGCTAAAATGTAAAAAAAAATTATTTAGTTAATTTAGTTTTCTCAAACATTTATAATTTTCATCAGAAATACTGACTTTGTAGCAATGCTGATTATTTGTGTACCTATGCCAAGTCAGCTAACTGCTAGAAATCAGTGTTATAACTTTGGTGTCATAGCACAAGCAGATACAGCATTTTTGCACTGTCTAAATCTGCTATAGGACTTCAGAATGGCAAGAATCCAAATTTGGAAGAAATGTCAGTTACCACTTACAACCTTGTTGAACTGATGCAACGACATAAATTATAACCATAAAATGCCTTTTTTGTCAAGTTATTACAGACCGGTTGTGATGTCAATCAAAGGGTTTCTAAAGGAAGCTGAATTCTACAATCACAGTTAATATTTCATTATAAGCTAGCCCTCTTAGGCATTGTATTGACCAGGAGTCAACAATTATGCAGGGCGGCCCACATGGCCTACCCAGTCTCTATCTGATATCCAACGACACGATCAACGACGCAGTGGGTGTTGGATGCTGGATGGCCTGAAGGGTTGACAGGTGGTGCATTATTTAAATATAGTGGTGCATATTAATTGCCTACAAACTTAAGTCACGATATGTGTGTTTACTTTTACTAACTTATATAAATTGTCAGAACAGTGATTTTCTATATCCATTCTGATCAAGTCAGAAGGTAATTTCAACACATCTCTTTACTGCATTCCTTGGTGACGAGACTGAAACAGTATAATTAAGATTGACCAATGATTGTATATTCATAATTTTTTGCTAATTATCTTACAGAAAATGTTATACTCTCACACGTGTTTACATAAAGCAAAGCGTTCAATTTATACTGCACCCATGCAACATTTGTTGCTCAGAGCTGTTCGTGCAAACACCATTTCTGCAATTACAGCTGTTCTTTCTTATAATTCCATCATTGCCAGGCACTCATTTATACAGCGGAGTGATCTGTGGGGCGACTAAAGGCAGCAGGTGGACTCAAACCTCGGTCCTCTTGATCGAGTCCACTCTACTGCTAAGCTACCGTGCCCCACTAGCCGCCACCCCCACTAGCTGGCACCCCAATACCTGGTACCCAAACTAGCTGGCACACCCACTACCTGGCACACCCACTAGCCGGCACCTCTACTAACTGGCACCCAAACTACCTGGTACCCAAACTAGCTGGCACCTCCACTACCTGGTACCCAAACTAGCTGGCACACCCACTAGCCGGCACCCCTACTAGCTGGCACCCCACTACCTGGCACACCCACTAGCCGGCACCCCTACTAACTGGCACCCAAACTACCTGGTACCCAAACTAGCTGGCACCTCCACTACCTGGTACCCAAACTAGCTGGCACACCCACTACCTGGCACACCCACTAGCCGGCACCCCTACTAGCTGGTACCAACACTAGCTACTGCATTCCACATGCTAGTCTTCGTACACCAACATATTATTCACTGTGTAATGTTGGAAGTTGTTCTATGTTTTATCCTGGGATGCAGTGCCTGGTTATTATTGGTGTAGCGGCCTCTTCCTTTAAGCAGTTATGAAAGTTATGTTAATTTGAAATATCGGTGCATAAATTATGCACCGCAACTGTAGAACAAACTTGACAACTAAGCAGACAAAGGGAGCCCTAAAATGTAGCCACAGACAAACCATATTATTTAAGCATATTTTTTATATGAAGAACACAAATCTGTCGATGCTATGAGTCCTGGTTTCCAAACATTGTTGATGAATGTTCCTGCAAAATGATGTCACCTTTCTACAAAATTATATAATTTCATGTGTTCATAATTACACTGAGACTAACCAATACCTATCGATTCAAATTTATACTTTTAATAGTCTCTTGACATAAGTAAGTATACGCTAGATCAGCAATCAAACTTGCCTGCTGTGTAAGTTGTCTTTTTCTTTTGTTTATGATGATGGGAAAAGCAAAGCGTTCAATTTATACAGCACCGCTCCAACATTCATAGCTCAGGTTGTGTTACAGTTTGCTCCTATAATTGCAGCATCCAGCCATGCTGCAATTGCTACGTGACTAAGCCTAAGTTTGCATAAGAATGAACACCATTGGCAGAAGATTCAGTTTTTAGCTGGTCGCCGGATCTCATGCATGTAGACAATGTGTTTCTGAAAGAGGTTCTTGTTGGTGTAACCTTTCTTACAGACATCACATTCAAAGCTATTTGCGTGCACCTTAGAGTGGATCTTGAGACTCTCGTTGTAGCGGTACATGTTGTGACAGATCTTACACTTGTACGGCCGTGCGTAGTCATGTTGGCGCATATGTTTGTCAATCAGACACTTGAAGCGGAACTTCTTGTCGCAGTCAGGGCATGAGAAGTGTGGTATTTTGCCGAGTGTAGCCGTTTCTGTAACTCCATGCGTGCTTACCAGGTGCACTTCGACTGCGGCGGCATTCGTCAGAACTTTGCCACACACCTCGCATGTCAACTTTGCCTTATCTGGGGTGAGCCAGTAATGCGACACCATCCGGTCGGCTATGTCACTGTTATGTGGACTGCCAGCCGTACTGCTGGTGCCTGGGATGGCCTTCATAGTGCGCAGGTCGTGTGGCAGTGACAACATGTCTAATCCGGCCACACCATTGTCTTTTGGTTTGCCATACAGTCCAGCTGTCATGCTGTCAGTGGTGACACTGTCAGATAAGCTGGTGCGAGAGATAGCCAGAGTCTGAGCAGGATAGCCAGTTTGTAGATCAGACTGCAGTGATACGGTGCCACTCATGTGATCGAGGTTACTCGAATCAAGAAACTGATTCCTATCGTCGATAATGATGATATTCTTTTTCTCACAGAAGTCCTTCTCTTTGCTGTCTAGCACATTCCGTGCGTCGCCGTAGTCTGTGTCAAAATGCAGACTGGACAGAGAGGCAGAATCCGAGTCAACATCAATGGGGATCGACTCATTGAACTGCAGCATTTTGCTTGGTGTGTCACCGTTGTAAGGAAGACGGTCTTTCTGTGACTTGCACGAGTCTGCAGTACTGCTTCCGATGCCACCTGTGGGAGGCTTGTTGAGGTATTCTTGTAGTGAGTACAAGGCTTCAGCTCCGAGGAGTCTCAGATCAGCTTGACTGTACTCCTGCTGCGACTGAGATGGCTGAAGTCCGGAGCTGGTGTCCGCTGAAGCCGCGCTGCTCTCTGGAAGTGCCCCATTGGGACGGCCTGCTTTGTGCTTCTCGCTGAAGTGAATCATGATGACATTTTTCTTGTCAACTGTCACGCCAATTGTGCCATCTATGCTGAGTTCTGTGTTGTAGGTGACTCCAACTTTGCACAACTGTGACAAAGTCGTCCTGATCGCTTCTTCCAGGTGGGTATCTTCAGACAGTGGCGCCATCTTGGAACAACTGAAAACATAAAACAGCTTCTCAACAGTTGCTATTTAGATTACGATTAGTGATCTAAAAGTTTAAGCAATAACAAGTAAAATTAATTAAAATTAACATATGTTGTATTACAAACAGGTGCTTTTATATGACAATACAGTCAACTGTCCATGTTTTTTAAATAAGTTTTAAATAAGTTTTAAATAAGTAATAGTAATAGATCCTAAACTAACTGATAATAGTCTATTACTTTTTCATTACATCTATTGCTGCAATCTTACAAAATATCAGGTTTGTTTGCATGTTATCCCAACTGCTAGTAATTGTGAACATTGTACAGACAATGGCTGAGCCGTTATTCAAACAACATGAAAAGACCAGTAGGCTGATCATTTTATTGTTTCAAAAATACCTGCTCAATGAAACAATGCAGGAGTAGCAAGCCAATTACTAATTGTTTAGATGCAGCATTGGGGTGGCTATGGCTTCACACATTTCTAACACACACAAAGGGCTGGTTTCAGATATGTGCAGGCAGACAACAAATATTATCTTAGAGCAGGATCTGCAACCTGTATTGAATTCAATGTAAGCTCCACCATACCATAGTTTGATTTGAGCAGAACTTCCATGTTCTTTTTTCTAATTGCTACATGGCAGACCATCTGTTCAAATTTGGACAAATGTTCTCACCTCAGATCTTCAAATGGTGTACACATGTATGTTTAGCTGCTACAAAGCCTTTGAGTTCATATACAATTCTAGGGTTGGATTGAGGATCACATTGGAAATAGAACCAGATTGCACCAGCACAAGAAATTGAGGTTCAATTAATTTTCTTTCAATTCTAATTCAAATTCCACTTGGTGAAAATCTTTCAATTTCAAATCTAGCTATTGAACTGAATAATTCCAATTAATTTTTTTAATTACCCCAGCCCTGATTTGGTATGAACCCAACCCAACATGAACACAATAATCAATTTTTTTATGCTACAACTTATATAACAATAATATATAAGTTTTATTTATTTTTGTATAATAATATTTTATATCATTTTATGTGAAGTACTGTGCTTGAAGTGGGAATAAACACTATATAAATATGGTATTATTGTTTTGTGAAATGATGACCATGTACCATGAACTGGAGTGGATCATAAAAATACTCTCAATGCAGATGATGCGTATCTTGCACACTGCCTCGTACCAACTGTCAACAGAAAATGAGGATTACATTAACTTGATATTTAAAATTAAATATCATTATGTAATTTTGCAAACCTATTTCAAACAAATTAAAGATCAACATACCTTTTCAAACTACATGTTTGCACTGAATATTCAGGCCATATTTAAAAAAAAAAAATTATGTCTAAGGGCACATCATTACATGTCAGTTCTGTATGAATATCATAAAAAAGTCAGTGACAAACTTGTGTATATTGTTCTTGAATACTTCACTAACTGAGCATGCACAACTCATCTACAATGTGTATGTGATCTAGTTTCCTTTTATATTCCAAACAGGGTTGTTTGATTTAAATCATTGATTTAAATCATTTGATTTAAATCATTGATTTAAATCATGATTGAAATCGCTCCAAAAAAAATTTAAAAATCATTTATTTTTTTGACTTTTAATCGCTGATTTATATAATTGTTTACAAGCATCGAGATCAACAAAGTTTTGTGTGTTTTTTAATACAAAAGCACAAAGTGCGCACACTTGTGTAGCTGTATTGACACCAGATAGCCTGATAGTAAAATATTTTATGACATTGTGTATACCAGATTTTAAAAAAATCAAATAAATAAAAAAAATCCGATTTAAATAAAACGAATCCGATTTTTTTTATTTAAAAAAAAAATCATGATTTTTTTCAACCATGATTCCAAAACAAAAAACTAAGATTTTCTTTTGCAGTTTTCTTCATAACAGAATGTATAATAGACAGTAATAGCAGTAGCTAAAACATAATAAACAGCAGTTATATCAAGTAATTGTATGTGTCTGAATTCCAGGTTTATATTTTGATTATTTTAAAACAGAGAAATTTTTATTTTAACTTGGGTGTCACAAATAAGTGTGCCTGAGTTCACCTCAACATATGGAGCAGTTGCACTGCACTGCTACACTACAAAATTAAAAAAGCTCTAGATGTAGTCTCTGACTGGGGTGTTCTGGCATCTAATGTCTATGATACAATGCTATGACAGTGACATGAGAAGTAAAATGAAAAAGTTGACTACACACAGAACATAGTGATTAATGGGTAAACGTATCACTCATAAATATCTTATTGTGGTTGGTCTCTGCTTATATCTCATAGGTGCCAACTCTTTATCATTTACCTGTAAGCCATATGTATTTTCTGAAATTTTACAATCTTATAGGTGTAGAAGACATTCCTTATGGTTTTATGCATTTTTAAAAAAGGCTTTTTTACTATGTGATATGGTGCAGCCAGTGTATGTGAAATGGGAAATAACAGATCATCAGTTCAAAACATGTTGAAAGAGCGACTCTTACGAATATTTTATTTATAACTCCAACCAATCAGTCAATGTATCCCAGTTTGCATGAACAGCTTCTTTTGAAAATGCGTTGCAAACCAGTGGGCGAATATAGTCAAACATGTTTGTTAGAATTTCTGTTATCAGTCTTACAATTGTGCACTTATCCTACCAATTGGTCTCAAGGTTGGCACCTATATATCATGCCTTATTCATACACCTATTTAGATCTTTATACCCACTACATTTAAGAAAAGAAATTATTGGGTGTTTATACTGTAAAACTTAGCTTAGCCTTAGGTCAAAAAGCCTAGTCACTGGCAACACTGCATGCTAGTGCGACTGAGATGAACATGCGAGACAGTGACTACACTCTGATGTGTCAGTGTGTAGTCACTGTGCCCGTACCTGTTAATATGTCTATGTGGACTATGTATAATCACATGACTTTGTGACATCTATGACATCTGCAGGTCTACTGAATTATTTCTGCTCTTTAGCTAAACTGGGATTGGTGCGGTGCGTGACGTCGACAGCGAGTCAGAAGTAAAATAAGTGACGAAAGGTAGTCCAAAACAATAACAATAAAACAAAAGTGAATAAAACAAAGGGTTTAACAAGATTGAACAACACTGTCATCCCAAACAACAAGTTCCAGATAGCAAGTGGACAAGGCAGCCATTGGCTTATCAAGAATCCAACAATTGTATCATCTACATGTATGTATAGCCCGCCCTTATCAGATATCTGTCAATTCTATTTTTAAACATATTCACACTACCAGCATTAACACAATCATTTGGCAGTTTGTTCCATTCATTTATCACCCTCTGTGAGAAAGAGTACTTTCTCATGTCCAACCTACACTGTTCCTTAACTAATGCTGCTTTGTGTCCTCTGTTTCTACCACCTTCTTTAAGTTTGAAGAACATATTCCTATCAACATCCTCATAATCGTTCACTGTTTTAAACACTTCTATGTGGTCTCCTCTTAGTCTCCTGGTCTCTAGATTTGTCAAACCACATTGTAATAAGTGGCTTTCATAACCAAGGTCTCTCAATTCTGGAATCATTTTAGCTCTTCATTGTATTCTTTCTAGCTTGTCTATGTCCTTATAATACGGCCTCCATGCTTGTATACAATATTCCAAATGTGGTCTAACTATTGCTTTGTACAGGGGTCCAATTAGCTGTTTCTCCTTATATGTGATAGTTCTCCTAATTAGCCCTAGAATTTGATTGGCTTTCGAAGCAGCAATCCCACATTGCTCTGACACTTTCATGTCAGCTCTAAATGTTACTCCCAAGTCCTTTTCTTGTGGTTCTACCTAGTACAGCATCCCCCATTTTATATTCTTCATCCATGTTTCCATGCCCTATGTGTATGCATTTACATTTCCCAAAATTTAATAATAACATTTGCAATTTTTCTGACCCTTTAACTAATTTATCTAGATCATCCAGTAAACTTTATTTATCTGTATCATTAGTAACCTTTCTGAATACTGTTGTGTCATCTGCAAAGTTCAGTACTTTGCTAGATAGGTCATCTTCCAAATCATTTATATATATTAAAAACAGTATAGAGCCTAATACTGATCCCTGTGGTACCCCACTCAAAACAGATTTCCAGTTTGAAATCTCACCATCTACTATTAATCTCTGTCTTCTGTGTGTAAGCCACTTTTCTGTCCAGTTGATGACATCATTACGTATGCCATGGGCTTTTTGTTTAAGTAACAATCTTTGATGTGGCACTTTATCGAAAGCTTTCTGAAAATCTAAGTAGACAACATCCTCTGGTGACCCATCATCTACCCACTTTCTTCCAAAAACCACAAGAAATTGGTTAGACATGACCTTGCTTTTAGGAACCCATGTTGAGATGTATTTGTTAATTTATGTTTTACAAGGAATTCCACCATGTGGTCTATAATTAATGTGTCTAGTAATTTACATACAAATGATGTTAAACTCACTTGTCTATAATTTGTTGGCTTGTTTCTCAGTCCCTTCTTAAATTAGTGGCATAATGTTTGCTTCTTTCCATTCTGATGGAACTGTTCCTTTTCTAGTGACAAATTAAACACTTTTGCAAGTGGTGTACTAATTTGCTCAACAATTTCCTTAAACAGTTTTGGTGGTATCTCATCATCTCCATGTGATTTATTATCTTTCATCTTCTTAATTTTCTTTGCTATCATTTCAGGAGTTATAAATAACTGCCCTAAATGTTCTGATTTATCGCCCTCAATTTTAGTAACTGGAACTGGAAGTGCTGATATCTTCTGTGGCAAAAACTGAGCAGAAATACTCATTCAGGACCTCTGCCATTTGAAACCCATCTGAAATTATGTTTCCACTGTTGTTTTCTAGTGGTCTGACCTTATCTCGAACTTTCTGTTTACTCCTTACATAAGCATAGAAACTCTTGCTGTAATTTTTTTATACTACCTGCCAATTTTTTTTCAAAGGTTCTTTTGGATTTTCTAATTTCAGTTGTAGCTAGGTTAAGTGCGTCTTTGTAGTTTGTGTAGTCTTCTACATTTCCAGTGTGTTTATATACCCCCACAGCATCTGTTTGTGAGCAATTTTTCTAATAGCTTCTTTTGACAGGTATTTCTTCCTGGACCTTTTCCCTTGCTTTTTTATGGAACAAATTTCTCAGTAACGCCCTCAATCTCATATTTTAAACAAGTCCAGCATTCTGTTGCCATCTTGTTCTTCAGCAAGTTCTTCCAATCTATATAGTGGAAACATAATTTCAGATAAGCTAGCAGCTGAAATAACTAATACAAACAACGCAAATTTCATGAATTACCTACAAAATCCAATATTACATAATTTTACATTCAAACCAATTTCTGAAGGAACTACCATAAACATATTAGTTTAAAACCTAAATCTAGTTGTGGCAATGATGGCATTTCCACTATATTATTAAAAGCAATAAAACAAGAAATTTGCAAACCTCTCACCATCATAATTAATCAGTCACTAGCAACTGGCATTTTTCCTGACCCCCTAAAAATTGAAAAGTAATACCACTTTATAAAAAAGGCGACAGGACATTACTTGATAACTATCATCCAATCTCCATATTACCATCAATCTCCAAAATTTTTGAAAGAGTAATGTTCAATCAAATTCACATGTACTTTTCATCTCATAATTTATACTACATTGGACAATATGGTTTTAGAGAAAAATACTCCACTCAATTAGTTGCACTTGAACTCATTGACAGAATATCTCAGGAACTTGATCAAGGTATCACTCCAATAAATGTACACCTTGATTTGTCAAAAGCATTTGACACCCTTGACCATAATATTCTTTTATCTAAATTACAGTTTTATGGGTTTACAAATTTGGCATTAAAATTGAGCAAAAACTACTTATCAGACAGGAAACAGTTTGTTCAGATTAATAATGTTAAATCTTTCGAAGCCGATATAACAATGGGTGTACCCCAAGGCTCAATATTGGGTCCTTTATTGTTCATTATATATATGAATGATATCATTCACTCTAGTAATTCATTTAAGTTCATAATGTTTGCAGATGACACCACATTATTCACTACACTAAATTCTAATGAACACTATGATATTCACAATGAAAGACTAAACAACAAATTAGAAAAAATAAGTATTTGGCTCAAAGTGAACAAACTTTCACTAAATGTAAAGAAAACAAAAGCCACAAAAAAAGGTTCAGCTTCCTCTCCTTCGAATAGCTGAATCAAATATTGAATATGTAGATAATTTTAATTTTCTCGGTATCACTATTAACAAACACCTTAATTGGGCTAGTCATATAGATGCACTGGCTTCCAAAATATCAAAAACCATAGGAGTGTTAAATAGTCTCAAACACATCCTATCAAACAATCTATAATGAGAACAATCTATAATTCCCTAATCGTATGCCACCTCAATTATGGAGTGTTGTTCTGGGGGACTCAGAGTAACCTAAATAATAAAATTATCAAATTACAAAAAAGAGCAGTTAGAATTATAACTTCTAGTAATTACCTGGCTCATAGTGAACCAATTTTTAAGAAACTTTACCTCTTAAAGCTTGATGACATATATAGAATTCAACTACTCAAATTTATTTACAAATTGGTCAACAAGCAGCTGCCTGATTATTTCAATCAAAACCTACTCTTATACAATACCCAGCACCATCAACATGCACAAATGTATTTATCCCTAGATTCAATCACGAATTCTCCAAAAGAAACATCAAGTTCAGCATAGCAAAGATATTTAATAATTCTCCCGATATCATTATTAATAAAATATTCACCCACAGTATCCATGGATTCTCCACCTATATTAAAAGATATATTATTGAAAGGTATCAAAATGCTTGTACTATTATTAACTGTTATATGTGTGGAAGATAATTAACTTAAATCCCTATGTATACATCGCCTTGTAGTTTGTAGTTACTAGCTAATTATATTTTGACAGATTAAATGTCTTTAAAATAAATTTATTGTAATGTCTATTGATGCATTTAGTTGTTGTTGTTGCTTATAGGTGTATATGTTCACATGTATATGTCAGCTACTATATGAACTTTTGATTGTAATCTTTACTATGGCATGTTCATGTATTATTAGCTAGATTACTCTGTAAATGTATTATTACTATTATTATACTACAATTATTATTCAAGGTGGCTCTCGTGATAGCGGCATTTAAATGCCTTAATGGAGTCTCCTGACCTATTGTATATACTAAATTATAATATGTACTTGTAATTATTGGTCTAATAAATTTCAGTTCAGTTTAGTATATTTGCTAGATTTGTTCTCATCTCTTTATATTTGCCTTTGTTGAAGTTCCTCCTCCATTGTTTTTATATGTATTCCCTGTTTTTACTTTTATATTAAAATGGATTTGGTTATGGTCACTTGAACCCAA
Source organism: Lamellibrachia columna (assembly GCA_963662155.1). Lineage (NCBI taxonomy): Eukaryota > Metazoa > Annelida > Polychaeta > Sabellida > Siboglinidae > Lamellibrachia > Lamellibrachia columna. Next base: position 30,641,138 of record OY759265.1, read on the forward strand.
AGGGTTGTGTACTTTAACATTGTCAACTAATTAATTTTGAGAAAACAAAATTAAATCTAACACATTCCCACATCTGGTTGGTTCCAAGACATGTTGAGTAAGGAAACAATCCTGTGTTAGAATTAGAAACTGATGGTCGTCACCTCCAGCACTCTCAAATGAGTCCCATTGTATATGGTCTTGGTTAAAATCACCCATTATAACACATTCCATCTTGCTCACCTCCCTTATCGCCTTTTGTAATTTTAAATCTTCCTCTTGTCCTATGTTAGGACTATGATAAACTACTCTATTCCTATTGTTAATGTTGAGTTCTTGGTAACTATGTTACACCAAATTGCTTCCTCACAATCTGCTTCACTTTTCACTGTTATTTCATATGCTTGGACAGATTCTTTAATATATAAAATTACTCCACCTCTCCTTCTTTCTCGTCTACCCCTCCTAAACATTACATAGTCAGTGAGTGCTAACTCAGCATCTACTGTATGTTTATTTGTATCAATATCTGCTACCATAATGTCTAACTCACTTTTTTATTTACGATGTTCCTGGCATTTAAGCATACACATTTAAGTTCATTGTCTGAAATGACTGGTGAAAATTTGTTGGATGTGTATTTGTAGTAGTACTCCTTTGAGTTTTCTCTGTCAGTTCCCCCTACACGTCTTGTTTAAATAATTTATGGTACCTGTGTCCTCATCGACAACCCTGACAAACTCACATCCAAGAACTGCAGCACCCTTCCCTGTCAGATGAAGTCCAGCTCTCATGAAAAAGTCATCTCTTCCCACAAAGTTTAACCACATGTCTACGAAGCCTACTCCCTCCCCTATACATACCTTCTGTACTTGTGTGTTGATCCCTATCCTCCAACAGTTTCTATACTCCTCATCCCTGCCTTCCATTACTGATAATATTCCCGACAATACAATCTGTCAAATTCGTGCCTCTAAGTGTCTTGTCCTGTACTTACCAACGATGGCCGACATACCCTCCTTCTCGGCATTGTTCATTCCCACATGCATGAATATTGCACCTCCCATGCCACCACCTATGACCTGTCCTGCTTTCTCTGCTACATCCTCTATTTTTGCCCCTGGTGGGCATACCGTGATGTCATCTCCTCTGTTTACAATTTTATCCATTTCCTTCCATGAATATCCGGGCTTTCCTCGCCTTCCCCTGTGATACTACGTCAGTAAAGCTCCTTTCCTGCTGCACACTATGCGCCCTTTTTCTTCTATCATCAACCTCTTCTGTCTTACCACCTGGCAATCCCTCTCCACTCACCTGTTTACCTTTCTTTTGTTGCATACTCTGCCTCCTGTCATCTTTCTTCTTCTGATCCACAGTCTTCTCTTTTTCTCTGCTCTTGTTCTCCTCAACCATCTTACCACCTGACAATCCCTCTCCACTCACCCGTTTATCTTCCTTTTGTTGCACACTCTTCCTTTTTCCATCTTTCTTCTTCTTACCAGCTTTCTCCCTCACATTGCCTCTGCTCTCCTTGTCCTCACCACCTCTGCTCTCTTTGTTTTCACCACCTCTGCTCTCCTCATTCTCACCACCTCTGCTCTCCTCATTCTCACCACCTCTGCTCTCCTCATTCTCACCACCTCTGCTCTCATCATTCTCACCACCTCTGTTCTCTTCTTTCTCACCCTGCCCTGTCACCATCAAAATCATATGCCTTAACTCATTTACTTGCTCCTGCAGACATTTCACTGTCTTACTCCCCCAACACATGAAATGAAAAACATCTGCCTGCACCTCTGCCCACGAATTTATACACATAAACTTTGCAAAGTCTATCCAGCTGTTGCAGCTAGAGCATGTAAAATTACGTTTTGGCTTTACTTGGCGTTTGCAGAAATAAAATTTATATTTGTTTATATTCAGTTATGTTTACAATTTATACAAGGCAGTCTTCACAAAGACTATTTTTATGTTGTAATACACACTTTATGCTATATTACTTAGGTCTTAATTAAATTTCCAACTACTGACTAGCAGCTTATTTTTTATGTAACAGCTGATGACAACAACCGTAATATCACTCGCGCTAATGAAATTTCAGTGACCTTCTTTAAATTACACTGCATTACTGGTGCAACTATGTACAGAAGTGTATAAACTTTAGAGGGTGTGGAGGTCATGCAAAGGTTGCATTACCCTGATAGTTGGTACGGCGACACACATGAAGGCTGGTAGTGATGGCGTGATGTGTAGAATAGCAGATGGTGGAAGTCTGTTTGGTAGTTGGAAAAAACAAATCGAGCAGCGTTTCTTTGTATTTGTTCTAATTGGTTAATTTATGTTGCTGTGTTTGGGTTCCATACTTCACTGACATATTCAATTTGGGGTCGGACAAGAGTTTGGTAGGCTTTTTCTTTGATATGTTGTGAGCAGAGTGATAGTGTTCTTTTTAGGAGCAGGCTGGCTTTGTTGGTAATTTTAGAGCAGTGATCGTTTCATCTACTATGATCTAGGTCTTTTGATATGGTGACTCCTAGGTATTCATGTTTTTGGACGTGTTTTAGTGGTCCACTCAGTAGTGTATTCCTGTATATTGATGAAGTTTAGGCCATTACATTAGGGGTGTGTTTTGCGCGTGATGCCTGATGCAGCGCCAGTGATGGTGAGGACTGCACACTTTCACTTCTTCACATTGAAATCATGGCATTAGGATTCAGCCAATTTTTTTACCATTTAGTAAGGTTTTCTAACTCTTTTTGTAAGATCTCCTGGTCATAGAATTACTTATTTTCCTGTACAGAATGCTATCATCCGCGAAGAGCTTAATAGCTGACTTTATAATTATAATCATGTTCTTTGACTTTGAAGTTTGATATCGTTTATAAAATTATGTACAGAAGAAATAAAACAGGTCCCAGAACAGACCAGTTGATACCTTCTGCTCGGTTTCTGGCTGGGCACATCAATGAGTATCGAAGCCAGTTATCCTATTTAGCATTAACAGTAAATCAACTGTTGCATCCCTTTTTCTTTGACTTAGTAGACCTACAACAAATAAACATTCTTGCCAGGAAGCGCATCAATGAAAATCCGTTTGGGGGCGCTTTCGGATTGTGTTAAAACAAAACTATCCAACAGAGGGCGTAAAAGATCTACAACCTAGCGGGTTATCGTCGTAACACTCCACGGGGTTGCGCTGAAACTCCTACAGGGGGCGACGTCAGCGAAGCGATGGCAGAGATCGATGTAAACGTCAACGTCAACGCCAACGGTATGACAAGGTTTATGTGCGGGCTGACCCCCATACAAACTTGTTTCTTCTGCTAACAGTAGTAGTGACAGTACGTAGCTTGTGTCGAAATCGTTTACGATGGCCGATGCGGCGTCGTTGTGTGACACGAACGAAAGTCCCGGACGTAGATCGTCAGTTGAAGAGTCTCTGAAGCTGGAGGCGTCCGAACCCGAGGTAAATATTGGTAGCCACTGAGTGACGGACACTAGTAGTAGTACAGTACTAGTGACGGTGACTCGTCTCACTCTCAGCTTATTATAGCAAAGATACAATTTTCTTTGCTTTGTAGCTAACCGAACTAAGTCAAAGCTGCGACATAGAAAACTTCGTGGTTTGTTTTAAGTAAATGGAGAAAAGTCACAAGTAAATACTTGTAAACGACATATTTAATGTTAGCCTTAGGCTTATTCAATATTCCTATATTTTACTATTTGTCAGGTTTGTGACCAAAGACTCTACAATGTCCATGAATTGTCTATGACAAACTTTAGATGGAGTGCTTTGTTGAATCATTCATGCATGACAGTACATAATATATTGATTCAGGAAGAGGAAGAAGTAGGGGGTTTACTCTGGCTCAGTCACACAGCAATTGGCAGTCTAAGAGATGAACCAAGGAAAGACACAGACTGTAGTTTAGCCATGTTGTTATCATTATCAGTTATTTATTACTCTCAATTGGGCTTAACGGTATGGAAATGAATTGTTAATTTTTTGGATTGTAACTACATGGCTCCTCTTATTGTTGTATATAAATATATATATTCTGTTCTTCATGTGTGAACAGTTAACAAATGAAGACATTACCATACCATAATTACAATTGGGAGTAATAGATATGACAACATGAAATTGAGAACTACATGCCCAGCTATCACAGTTCATCTTTTAAACTGTCCCATAATTGGGGAGGAGGGTTTCATATGTGTCAGTGGTGTTTTAAAGGGAATAAAAGCATTGATTGCTTGAAATCATATTATATTACATTTTGTAGTATATTTAAATTTCCACAATGCCGAAAAATTAATTAGAATTCAATTAATTAACAATTCCAAATAATACTCTGTTCTACGGGCCTGCCTCGATTTAGTCAATTAATATTTTCACCCCCCTTATCGGAAAGTTTTGACGTGACGTCACTCATAACAATCAAATACTATGACACTGAGACTTTCTATTCATTCACCATACCATTGACAGTGATAGCCTTTATTTTGAAGCTAGCGTCAAAATAGTTTATTGTGTGGCATTCGATTGATATGCAAACATTAGTAAGAATACAGTAACATGTAGTTGGTTTAAATTCCCTATGGAGCCTGCCTTTTCTAAGAAAGATCTGGACCAGAGAAGATGGTAGCCCTGGATTATCCTGCTGCTAAAATCTCTTTGTGCCAACATTACTCCCAGTAGTGGAAGCTATGTTGATGCCATCAATAGAACACAGACAGCGACATGGACATCGACAACCACGGTCCACCTCAGATCGAAGTGAGCTGTCAGCATGAGTACAGCCTACAGGTGATGTTGGCACATGGTGAATTTTTACCGTTTTAACACACAGTCGGCAAGACGATCATTAGAACTTATACAGTCTGTTGTATCCTTAAAATTCATATTATGTAATATATAATGTATTACACCAAAGACTATAATATATATACAGTTGAATAACTTAAATAAATTACAATTATCAGAACAATCTTGTTTCTATATTTAAGATTTTCATCCCCTCGTCAGGTGAAATTCTCCCCAGAAATTTGCTCAGTTAAATCAAATACACAGCAATGACAGTGATAAGCGATTGTGTTGTGAATACGGAACCACCTGCATATGGTCTTTGATCTATACAGTATTTTTCGTCAGATCATGTGGAATGTGAAGCATGGTCTTTTATTCACACCTGCTCGCTGTGCTTCAACAGTATCTAGTTAAACTTGGCGTCGCTTTGATGACAAGTACAGGAATAACAAACCCTTAAAGTGAAGGCTAATCCATTATTAGGTAGAACTGAGTAGATCTTGCTTGTCATTTCAGTCACCGGAATCACCAAGCCGAAATAACATCGGCCATATTCACCAAAGGCCAAAATCACCACCACCCGTTAGTGCTACTCCTATTGCAGTGTTTACTTTCTGACCTACTGGTAACCATGAAAGCAACCACCTAGAGTTGTCAAACTTTTCGTCATATATTTACCACACATGTACACTTATCATGTAGTCAAACATTACTCTTACTTTCATGTAACTATAACAAATTGCAAAAACAAAAACTAGCTATATATTTTAGCTCTGCGAAGTTTGGCATAGTAGATGGCAAGTTTTTGTAAATTTTGATCTTTGTATGGAAGTGAGAGTAATGTTTTGACCACGTCACATGTGTATGCATAAAAAATTATGGTATATATATATGAGGAGAAGCTTGGCGGCTCTGTGTGGTCGTTTTCATGGTTCGGTCAGAAAGTTAAACAAGATTGATGTCAAAGGCTACTGTCATCACTAAACTGCTCCAAAAGAACAGAATTTGAAGATGATTCTGCAGTATCACTTGCTGCTAGTACATTATACTTTTTTTTATTATTTTATAATTGACATCGCCATCACTCGTCACAGTAACGCGAGTGAAACTATACTGAAGCATTGCATAGAAATCACTGACTGAATGTAAACCCATGTCATCAATGATCTATGCCATCACAAAACGATATGATTGCTCATCTCATTAACTTTGAATTTTACGCACGCTTTGCGAGTTAGACGTATTAAACATCTAATTTTACCTATAAATATTTTTTTTTTTGCATATAGTACATACAATATTGAACTTTGTGTACCCGGTACATGCCGAAAAAGCATTTTTGCTAGTGCATTGTTTTTATTCCATTTAACTCCTTGTGATATTCATTCAGTATTTCAGATATGCATTGTATTATTACTTTTGTACCTGATTTCATTAATTAAACATATAAGCATTAATTTACATAATCCATGCACATACATGCATTCTGAAGTAGCATTTATGGTTAATCTATTTTTTTTTAGAGATACACCCTTGTTATATAAAATAATTGCAATGAGGGACTAGATTAATCTGTATTCTCTGACTTCAGGTGGCAATTACATGGGACAAAATGTATTGTGTAAAGCGAAAAAAAAAAACTGTTTTAGAAAACATTTATCTATATGGGATATGCATGAATCCACTCGATTGCTTACTGAGTTGTCAAGTTGTTGAGTATAATAAAACATAACTGATATATGTATGATCAAATCAAACAAATAGGACAAATCATAAGAACATAGAAATTACCCAGTTACATAAATAGATTGAATGTTGAGAACTCAACTTGATAAAGAACTATATCACATGCTCAACAGCCATGCATCACACACTGAAAATATTGTGCATTATTGATGTATCACTAATGTAAATGGCACACTGCCACAGAATAGTTGAATGTGATACGGCCATTAAAGTTGTACTGCAATGAGAGATTGTGTAAATTTTTTTACACCATCACCTGGTGGAAGGAGTGGAACAATGGCACTAGGCCTGCAACAAATGAGATTTGTTATGACTACCTGGTACTGGTGTGAGATCAAATATTCACCCCCATGAAATGTTCACCTTGGGGTGAAGATTTCGCTATTATTATAGGTTTCACTCCCTCTAGATATAAAATATTCACTCCCTGATTAATGATGTGTTCTTAGTGGACTTTGGTTGTTCTGCTTTGATTCAAAATGACTGCTTGATACAAAATGAAGACTTGGCACCGAATGACAGCTTGACACTAAATGACAGCATTATAGTAAATGACAACATGACACTAAACTAATGAAACTAACAGTATTTGGCTGATGGTATATGTTCACAATCAAGCAATTTGTAAATGTTTTTTTGTAATGTCCCTTATTAATTGACTGGCACTGCTTAATTCAACAAAAATAACAGCAAAGAAAGCAGTGAAGATGGCACATGATAAAACTGAGCACAGGTTGGAGGTAAACAGACAGACCACAGTGTATTGGCATAAGACAGACAGACCACAGTGTATTGGCATAAGACAGACAGACCACGGTGTATTGGCATAAGACAGACAGACTACAGTGTATTGGCATAAGACAGACAGACCACAGTGTATTGGCATAAGACAGACAGACCACAGTGTATTGGCATAAGACAGACAGACCACAGTGTATTGGCATAAGTTTCACAGCATGACCAAGTAAAATATATATTACTTCTGGAATAACGTCCCAGTGAACCACTTGTGGTTGATCTGTTGAATCCTGCCGCACAAACATGCATTTGAATCCCAGTTGCTGTATCAAACAATCAGACGCATTGTTAAGATTTATCCTGTTTGCATCTGGGCAAGTAATACAAATGTAATTTGCTTTTTTAAATCACAAATGCATGTCACACTATGATAAATATAGTGTCAACTTACAGGAAACACCTTTGCTCAATGAATAATTATTGTCAACCCAGTTCGTTCCACATACAAGGAACAATACATACACTGATACAGTAATGTTGCAGGAACAGCAAATTCCTCATTTTTTGTAGATGTAGAATCATTCATCTATGCTAACCTGTGATGTGCAGTGTGGAATCCAGATATGTTATGGTGTATTGACTGAGGTTGCTGTAGATAGAAACCACTGGTTATATGAGGATCTGGAAGAAATTATAATGTGCAATATAAAAGTAACCAAACCACCAGTATCAGGGCTGGGTCCAATTACACAAAATTATATCAATTACAATTACATTTAATTTTTAATTACAATTACAGTCATAATTGTTCAAATCAATTACAATTACAATTGCTTCAATTACAATTACATTATGCGGAACCAGATATATTCAGCATTTGTTAATTATGTATTTGTGCACGTTTTGCTGAATTTCAATATTTTTTACACAATTGATAAACAAATATAAAAGTAATGTTCGTACATTATGTTGTGACTTTGAATTATACTAAATAAAAAGATAGCAGTTTAAAACATATTTTCGTTATATCAAAATACAATGCAGTATCCAGACATAATCCTACAGGACATATTCCTTACAGACAAAATCACAAAATATGAAAAGTGAACAAAACCCCACAGGACAAAATACAAAAATGTGAAAATTTGACAAAATCCCACAGGCCACATAATACAATATTTATTTGTAGTTCTTCTCTAAGCATCCTTTCTAGTTTTATAGACATCTGTGTGCATTTCTTACATTTTTCTTCGGAAAATACTAATAATAGGGTATGATGTGTTTACTTTGAGGTTGTAGCTCCTGCTCTAAGCTAACATTCTTAATTGGTCTGCCCTTTGCTTTGTGTTGGGAATGGGGAGAGAGGCCATATAAATGGTCCTTGCCACCTGACCTGTCTCCAGTCCTCCACAACACAAGGGGTGTAATTGGCTTGCTAACTCTGCAATGTTTCACAGAGCTGATATTTTTTGAAGCAATATCAGGCTACAAGTCTTTCCATGTTGTTTGAATACCAGTTTAGCCTTTGTCTGACAATGTCTGTGCATTGTTTATTGCTTCCTGGCTGTTACCAACTTACTGAAAAGGCTAATCACTAAGGCTACCCACCACTAGCACCATGGACCAGTACCCACCAGACAGTGAATACGGTAACTGAAATATAAATATATAAGCAGGTGTTATTAGTAGTCTTGATTTTCAACTTGTGAGACTTAAATTATATTTTTAGTGACAATTCGTTCAGGTAGTTTGTGATATAAAATGTACTGTAATTGAAATAAATTTTCAATTATACAAAATATAACAATTACAATTACAGCAAAATTTTGAAACCATAATCAATTACAATTACACAATTTTGCTGTAATCAATTACAATTACATAATTGGACCCAGCCCTGTCCCAGTATACAGTACCCATTGAAAGCATTTGATGGAAATATTTCCCAGAAGAACTCTACCAGAGATATAAGGTGATTGTTTGTAAAAATGCATCTCTTGTCACAAGGGAGGTAAATTATTTCTGTTGATAGTAAATGAGCTCTATGCAGAACATCAGGAAGCATTGATAAATTTAAATGTCTAGATGGGCCAATAAAACTGCCACACAGGTCTGGGAGGGAATATAAAGAGATAAAAGGAATTGTATAAAGCTGTGTCTTTGAGTTTCCATTTTAGCATCAATCAATACCAATCTTTTATGGTTTTACTGAACTTTTACTAAGAGACAAGTTATCAGTGGAAGGGAATGGAATCTACTGGACTGTTACTAGGAGATAAGTTATCAGTGGAAGGGAATGGAATCTACTGGACTGTTACTAGGAGATAAGTTATCAGTGGAAGGGAATGGAATCTACTGGACTGTTACTAGGAGATAAGTTATCAGTGGAAGGGAATGGAATCTACTGGACTGTTACTAGGAGATAAGTTATCAGTGGAAGGGAATGGAATCTACTGGACTGTTACTAGGAGATAAGTTATCAGTGGAAGGGAATGGAATCTTGCATAGTATAAAGCTGTTTAAATGTTCATGCAGTTAAACTTTAATATGGCATAACATTGATTAACATCAATTTGATTTAGATTGCTGTAGGTGTAATATCTCACTTGCCTGCTGAAAATGTAATTAGCTTTGTGATTTTTTTTGCAAAGGAATTCCTCTTGGTTTTTAGTGCTAGGCTGAATATACCTTTCTGTCCAGGGCTGCTGAGTGAAAAACCGCATAAAATGTTTACGCAAAGTTGTTACAGACATTTTTATGGAAAATAATCATGGGTTATAAAGTAATATAAATTGTGTTTTAAAAAGATCATATTAATGCATTACATTGGAACTTGGCAAGGATCTACATTGCAACCAGAAGACAGACATAATTATTTTTTAAGCATAATTTACTGTAACGTAAGACATACAATAACAATCTAATAAAAATTATTTGGCCACAGTTCAAAAACCATGAACTACCATTTTATTTGTCTTAGGTGTTGGCATAGTAACTTGGTACTGTTTTGTTCACTTACTGATACCACATAATTGCTGATTTTAACACAATTTTTTCTGTAATGTATATATTCATTCTAGATAAGAAGCGTTTATTTGTTTTTACACATTACACGCCAAAATCACATAACTTGAGTTAGCAGTATTTTGTGATGCCATCTATTTGATAGTAAATATACAAAACTTGTCACATATGCGCACTGATGAAATAACAGTTTTCCTATGTATCGCTTGACTACATGCAACATAAAACATGCTTTATCTTGATAAAAAAATTTAATACCACATAATTGTGGTTTGTGGATAAACGCTTCATTTGTTGAGATGACATCTAGCTGTGACTGCTGCTGGGTGTTTTCTCAAAGGCATAAAACTGGATATGTCTTCATCATATATCCATGTAACAATTGAGGTACCTGGTAGTTGTTTCTGACCTTCTGCATGACAAGATGGCGAGATTGAGACAGACGAGGTGTGGCCAAACACACCAGATGTCCTCATCACTTATTTACATGTTCATCCTGTCATCAATGTTTCAACTGCCGGAGAAAATTAATAAATAAATGAATAACGGGTATTGAATTGTAAATACCATGTAGACCAGGTTTTTCTATTCATTTTTAAATGTGTGCCTGTCATTGTGAGGTCATTGGTGATCACTAGTTCACTAATATTTTTATCATATTCAGATTTAATTACTTTATTATATGTTCACCGTATAGAGATATAATTATAATTTAAGAAATTCAGTTATGTTATTTTGGATGAGGTAATTTCCAGTAAAACAGTGTTATTTGAATTGATTTATTTGTTTACAGTGTCATATAATACAGTGTACACTGTACTGAATTACATCCATGGTGCAGCAGTGCCTGTATGGTGCAGCAGTGCCTGTATGCTAAATGTAATAGAAGTCGTTGATGCCTGCATACTGGTAGTTAAGATGGTTTGATTACCTGGCTGGATTATAGTTACAACAATCTGGTTACTCCTACAATTGTGATTACAGGTTATGCCAGTTTGAAATGACTACTCCAACATAATCTTGTGTACTTTTATTTATTACATTTCTTAATTTATTGGACTACTGGCACACAGTTTTGTTGAACTTATTTGAATATTATTTACTTATTAACACTTGACTGTTACTTATTATTTAGTAAAACTAATTATATATTTCTAACCACATTTATTAATATATTTATAATTTTAACTTTGCAACTTTTATGAAAATAAAGATGCATTTTAAGAGGTTAATCATGGATAAATAATGCTTATCATGACCATTGATTATTTATGGCTTACAGCTACAATTTGGGCCAAACTCAGGAACAGCTTAGAAGGATCCAGCCAAAGGGAGGTGGAGTCTTGGTGAGGGATAATGTCCCTATAGAGGACAGCATCTGGTAACTGGCGTGTAGGAGAGTGAACATCAACAGTCCACTGTAGACCACATATTAGATTAGGAGTGAGGTAATTTAACTAATTATAACTGGTCCTTCCCAGGTTGATGATCTGACCTCTCCATTATCAGGGACACAAGATATGAGATAGACATTACATGGCCACAGTAAATGCTGCCCTTTCACATATTATGATGTACATCTGGGAGGTCTCTGATGTTGTAAACCAAGATAAGACTGAGATTATGGGGGTTGAAATAGGACATATGGAACAGACAGACAGGCAGACAGACAGACAGACAAACAGGCATACAGACCCAGTGTCACTGTAGGCCCAGTGCTACACAGGAGACCAATAATCCCGGTCATGTAGATATAATTGTAGGCACTGGTAACAATAAACATAGACTGGTGGTAGTAAAGTGACATTATATTGCAAAAGTCTGGTCACATAACGTCTCACAAATGTTATTTAGTACAGTGAATAGAGATAATTTGAGGTAAGGAAAGTCATGAAGTTGATGTGAGAAAGTGGATGAGAATGACGGGAGATCAGTGAAACTGGATAGGCTGGCAGTGCCTAGGAGGAACTAAAGTACAGCTGTAACTACTGTTGGCCACTCATTACCTGGTGTTGTAGTCTGCAGCCAAGAGGGTTTGGTTGCAACACTACAGTTACCAAGTGCTGTTTATGGATCACAAAGGCGGCTATGCTCAGCCAAAATATGCATGGTACACGGCAGAAACAGTATTCTAAAAAATTGTGAACTGTACTTTTTGTCATAATGAAAACTGCTGCAACTAAACACACTCAAGTTTGACGTCGGCCTTTGGCAACGGCAACTAGTTTTCATTGCAGTCAGAAAACAACTACATAATCTTGTACACTGGTATGCTGTACATGTGTTAATAGTACCATAAATAATGTTTTTGTTACAATGACAATGCTATTTCTTTTCATATTATTTCTGTGTCTATCATATCATATTTCTACAGCAAGGTATGCAGCGCATTACCACTGGGAAATTGTCAACACATTGGCATAGGCTTTTAGTAGTTGTTGCCATATTCTCTAAGTGAAAAGTTTTACAACTATTATAAAAAGTGCAATTTTCGTATGTGTAGCACAATAATTGCTCACCTCACAGGCACTACACAACTGTCAAAGACCCTCCTCAATTGATTTATTCTATCACAAAATCGGTTCATTAATATTCAGATATGTAGTGCATGAATACTTAAGTAATATGTGCAATCAGTTTTATAAAAGAGTGCTTTTGTTTAGATCATAGAACAAATTGACTTTGATTGTTAGGTTTGGTAACTTGCGAAAGTATATACGGCTGAACCACTTTTACCTTTTTTCACTGAATTTTGAGCTTTAAGCTATCTTTACTGCATAGTGAGAAAACACAATTACATGGTCCGGTACACTATATGTATTAATAGTACAATAAATAACATTGTTTTTGTGATACTGACAATTGTAATACTATTTCTTTTCATATTATCTTTGTGTTTTGTGTCTACCATATCATGTTTCTATGGTAAGGCATGCAACACATTACCACTATTAAATTGTCAACACAGTGGCATGGTTTTTAACAGTTGTTGCCAAAAATCTCTAAATGAAAAGTTATAACTATGACTATCATATGAAGTCATTTTGTCATTATGCCATTTTCTTATTAGTAGCACAATACATGCACAATACAACATTCTACTGGCACAGTACACAACTGTTAAATATTGTGGACATTTTGTCATTCCTAACCTAGCTGCAGTCTGTCCACATGTGTATGCGTTGTAATCACACCTACATCATGACCATCTGAGTTGGCAAATGCCAAGCAATCCACCTGTAATCACATGCCAGCCACCTGTTGACCTTCCTGGGTTTCCCAGGGTCTGTGTTTAGCTGACGCCTGACGCACCAGTGTATGTCATTGTTACAGCTAACACACGTCCACTATATAACAGGCCACCAGAGTTTTCTGAAGCCTTTGCTTTGATTTCCTTACTAATCTCTAAAATGAAAGCTCCATCCTCAATAAAAATTTTTCACTCATCAGTTCAGACTAATTTTATGAAAAATGTAGTATCGACTACAACATGGCTAGCTCGTTTTTACAAACCGTTAAATTGTTTTTGATTGGATCCAGTCACAATTTGGCCAAAAATGGGTCTGGCTCTATTATACTATAACATAAGGCTACTTATGCTACCAGATCTAATGGTCAAAGTTGATATTTTCTATGACAGTATGACTTGTTTGGTTGAGTGGAGGAGGGAGTGGCAGTATGACTTGTTTGGTTGAGTGGAGGAGGGAGTGGCAGTATGACTTGTTTGGTTGAGTGGAGGAGGGAGTGGCAGTATGACTTGTTTGCTTGAGTGGAGGAGGGAGTGGCAGTATGACTTGTTTGGTTGAGTGGAGGAGGGAGTGGCAATATGACTTGTTTGGTTGAGTGGAGGAGGGAGTGGCAGTATGATTTGTTTGGTTTTCTTGACAAAGTGTTTCAAGTTTGTTTGTACAACTGTCAGATTCAGCATTTGAAACACGTGACATATTATCAGCCACTATAATTTAATACCCATGTTTACAGAGAATTCGACTTGTGTGGATATTGATTTTACTCATATCAAATTGTGTACACACATAAAATACTACACATAAAATATTGTGTTAAGTCTTTTTCTCAGAAAATGTTTTTTTTTCTAAAAAGACAAATGTTCTGATAAATGCTTAAGATGTTTGAAATGCATTCACCTTATCATAACATTATTTAAATCATAACATTATTTAAATGTTTATTGTTTTTTTTTCAGGTGTTTGAGGATGCTCCTGAAACTGTGCCAATGTGAGTAGAAACTTATTGGTAATTCTTGAGCTGTGTTAATACATAGTACTGCATGGCCCCTATTCCCCCTGGTACAGTACTGCATGGCCCCTATTCCCCCTGGTACAGTACTGCATGGCCCCTACTCCCCCTAGCATACTACTGCATGGCCCCTATTCCCCCTGGCACGGTACTGCATGGCCCCTACTCCCCCTAGCATACTACTGCATGGCCCTTACTCCCCCTAGCATAGTACTGCATGGCCCCTATTCCCCCTGGCACAGTACTGCATGGCCCCTACGTCCCCTGGCATAGTACTGTATGGCCCCTACTCCCCCTGGCATAGTACTGCATGGCCCCTACTCCCCCTGGCACAGTACTACATGGCCGCTACTCCCCTGGCACAGTACTGCATGGCCCCTACTCCCCCTGGCACATTACTGCATGGCCCCTACTCCCCCTGGCACAGCACTACATGGCCCCTACTCCCCCTGGCACAGTACTGCATGGCCCCTACTCCCCCTGGCACAGTACTACATGGCCCCTACTCCCCCTGTCACAGTACTGCATGGTCCCTACTCCTCCTGCCACAGTACTGCATGGCCCCTACTCCCCTGGCACAGTACTACATGGCCCCTACTCCCCCTGACACAGTACTGCATGGCCCCTACTCCCCCTGACACAGTACTACATGGCCCCTACTCCCCCTGGCACAGTACTGCATGGCCCCTACTCCCCCTGACACAGTACTACATGGCCCCTACTCTCCCTGACACAGTACTACATGGCCCCTACTCCCCCTGGTACAGTACTACATGGCCCCTACTCCCCCGGCACAGTACTGCATGGCGCCTACTCCCCCTGACACAGTACTACATGGCCCCTACTCCCCCTGGTACAGTACTACATGGCCCCTACTCCCCCTGGCACAGTACTGCATGGCTCCTACTCCCCCTGGCACAGTACTACATGGACCCTACTCCCCCTGACACAGTACTACATGGCCCCTACTCTCCCTGACACAGTACTACATGGCTCCTACTCCCCCAGACACAGTACTACATGGCCCCTACTCCCCCTGTTACAGTACTACATGGCCCCTACTCCCCCTGGCACAGTACTACATGGCCCCTACTCCCCCTGGCACAGTACTGCATGGCCCCTACTCCCCCTGTACTACATGGCCCCTACTTCCCCTGACACAGTACTGCATGGCCCCTACTCCCCCTGACACAGTACTGCATGGCCCCTACTCCCCCTGACACAGTACTACATGGCTCCTACTGCCCCTGGCACAGTACTGCATGGCCCCAACTCCCCCTGACACAGTACTGCATGGCCCCTACTTTCCCTGGTATACATGCACTGCAAATGAACTTCACATTGATTGCATTGATCCATTAGGATTCCAGATCCTTCATAAGACTTGGACATTACATTGTAATAGCATAATAAAGGGAATGGTTTTGAGAAATAAAGTTAGTTTCTGATCATTGCAAAATATAACTTTTCTAGAGTGTTTTTCCAGAATAGAAATGCCTTCCCGTGCTCATACTCGGATTGAGTATCAAACTACCAATGATGCTTGGTCTGTGTGAAGATTATCTGTCATTTGTGTTGTGTCTAATGACATGAATTGTAGCATACCATGTGTATCACATCACAATACACTTACCATGACATGGTAAACCACACTGTGGTAATTTCCTTAAAGAATGTTGTTAACGTGCCGTTAACGTTAACGTGCCGTTAACGTTAACGTGCCGTTAATGTTAACGTGCCTAGTTGCTCTCGGGGTTTTCATGGACAGGTGTAATCAAGACGAACAGGAAATATTGGTGGAACAATGTTATTTATTAATGTCACACAAGAAATGTTTTGGGATTTGGAACATGTAAAATTTTTTATACAACTTTGACAATACAATATATTGATATATTAGATAAACATGTCAGGTAATTATAGCCTTAATTGCACACCATGTGTGTGTGAATTGTATTATAGCTGTGTTGCATTAGTAGCAGCAATATGTGTGATGATAACTTCATACTCTCTGGTTACTGATCATACTACGGCTTGGTACATAGTTACTGATCATACTACGGCTGGGTACATAGTTACAGTTGGCACAATTCAGGCTGCTACAAGTTGTGTAGTTTAAGTTGCTGTGACACTGCAGGCGACAAACACTTGGAGGCCTTAGTGTGACGTATCTTTTTGAAATGGTTGTCATCAGACAATGCCATGTTGTATTGACAGCTCTGTAGAGGTAGGCTGGGCATGGTGTGAGACTGAGTATTGATTTCTACACATTGAGTTAGTTTGTTTACATTTGTTGTTACAACTTACTAACAGCTTTATGGATCAACGAGCTTTTAAGTGACCTAGGGCTGTGTACAAAGGCCTACATTAATATGGTAATAGTAGATATGATACATTTCACCTATATGAGGATAAGTGTGAGGATCTACGACACAGACAGGTCGGTGATTTTGTGAATCTGTAAATCAGGTTCGTTGATGTTTAAATCTGTGGTGTGTGAATAGTAAAATAGTGAAATAGTGAAAGAGTGAAGTAACATGCACTGTCAGTTAAATGATAGAGTGAAATAATATGCGCAGTCAGGTTAATCAAAGAGTGAAATAACATGCAGGGTCAGTTTAATGAAAGAGGGCACACTTTTGTTAAATCAAAAGGATTGACTTTGATCGTTAGATCTGGTAATTTGGGAAATTGTGAATAGAATGTTATTGTTTAGGGGCGGAACAAGTTCTGCCCTTTTTGGCAGATTTTTGACCAGACCTTGTAAAAAATAATTTATTAGTTTGTCCGACGATTTCATCAAAACTAACTAACACATTTACATAAATGAATTAGTATGTCTCATTGGACACTAGATAGGTTCATTATTTTGTAAAATGATTCTGAAAGTGAACAAATCTAATCAAAGAGGGACTTTTTAAATATTCTGGGTATATATTTAATTATGGTCTGAATATGATGGCTATATTTTAAATTAAGCTAATGTTAGCTGAGCATTGTCTATGCCTGGTCATAATGGTGGAGTTAGTAAACACACTTGTAAATCAAACAACAGTAAACTCAGTTTTCTGCAACTGTTACCAAATGACACCGTGTTAGCAACATTTCTGGCCACCATCATTTGTGAACCCTAGCTCAGCAACACGAGTATTCTTTCAGGAATACTTGTTCATGAATAGTCGCTAGGTGATTACGTCTTCATTATAGGTACCTTAATTATAAGGCTTCACCAGTGGCCTGTACTCTTGAGACCAAGAAATGTGAGAAGTCATTGAAACAGAAAGTCATTACACACAGACTATAGATGAGAGGCTCACTGATGAAGGCAGACACTTCAACATTTGTGACTTTTATGCAATCCCATATGCAGTCAACCATTGTGTAGTCTGAGGCAGACTAGCTGGGGCAGCCATGTACAATTATGCTTTCAGAATACTAAGTGTAGTGCTTCGACCTTTTAATACTAATCGTATATTGTCTTTTATTGACTGGCAATCAGCGTGTTTTCTTATGATCTCGTACACAATATACCCTGATTCAGCTTTAAAAACACTGCAGTGTATAGCAGTTTATTAAGTTAGATAAATAATAAATGAATTGTGTCTTGTGTAGGAACAGTGTATACACATGATGAATCAAGTGAAAATATAAATATAAGTCATATATATTTCACAGACTAG
The DNA here is from genome assembly GCA_963662155.1 of Lamellibrachia columna. NCBI lineage: Eukaryota > Metazoa > Annelida > Polychaeta > Sabellida > Siboglinidae > Lamellibrachia > Lamellibrachia columna. The sequence continues at coordinate 30,659,372 of OY759265.1, forward strand.
TAAATCTCTTCATATGTATGTTTTTGTAATTAGTACATCTGCTATCAATGCTTAGGGGTTATTACAATGTTGTTTTGAGAGAGGTTCCCTTGAAGTCAAAAGGAGACCAAATTTCACTTCCACTCCCCAGCAAAACATTTTTTTGCATATTATATATATATATATATATATATATATATATATATATATATATATATATATATATATATATATTTGCACAGCTGTATATATTATATATACACACACACATATATATATATATATACATACACATATATATATATAATTATATATATATATATATACATATAATTATATATATACATATACATATACATATATATATATATATATATATATATATATAAGCATATATGGCCTCCAATTTGTCACAGAACATTTGTATTTATAACAGTTTTTGTCTGCATTATACTAACATTATATGGTTACCTCTGTCTGCAATCAATAGCTGACAGTCTCTAAGTAAAGAAATGATGATATCATTATTGTAACACAAAGGATCATCAAAGAGGCTGTGTTTGTGCAGAAGTCTTCTTGGACTTTAGAGAGGACTTGAAAGGTTAGAAGATGAGACTCGATGTCTACTGAGAGTCAGCAGACTACTTCCTGTGGGATTTGTCTTCAGAGAAAGAGCCTTATCATGTTGCCAGCCATATAGAGCTCACCGACTAGGCAGACTTGTAACCACAAGAAATATCTCATTCCTTACATCTCTATAAAAACGATGTTTGAACGATGAATTAATTATGATAGCCACAAATAAAGTTCCTGGTTGAGGAGAGGACATGATGAGTATTATTTGACTTGAGAATGAACATTTCTGATAAATTGGTAACTTATAATGTTATTCAAAGTATGAGTTTTGGGTATATGCTGCTACATTAACAACATAGGGTCAGAAGATTCTTCTAAGACTTGTATAGTCGCTCTCGAGGAACCACCAAATAAGTTGAATTAAACAAGTTAAAATTGGTTCAAAAAAATACACGTACCTCCATTCAGATTAATTTAATTCGTCTAGTTTTAGAATAATTTTGCAAAAAAATCAAACCTATCTAGAATCCACTGCAACATGCTAGTTCATTTATGCAAATATGTTATGTAATTTTGATGAAATCACCAGATAAGTTTAAAAATTATTTTTCACCAGATCTGGTCAAAATTCTGTGAAAACGGGAAACAATGGTATGGCTCTATATATGTATGTTATGTGATCTAATGATAAAATTACATGATCTAATGATCAAAGTAAATTCTTTTGACAATTTGATTTTTTTGCTAGTTTTATTTCAAAGTAAGTTTGTGAAAAACCAAACCTAGCTAGTATCCACGGCAACATGCTAGCTCATTTGTGCAACTTTTCTATGTAGTTTTTGTGAAATCATCAGACAAACTATTAAATTAATTAATGCTTGTTCAAGCATTTACTGAAGTGAAAATCAAAATGCTGAAAAATCACGATTTTGTTCCTTGGTTAAATTTTATAACTTTGTCATGTGATTGGCGAGTTGATGCAGGTCATGTCCAAGATCACCATTGACCCACATAGTGTTTACCAATTTGGATATCCACTATTTTGATCCTTACCAGATCTAATGATTAAAGTAATTTGAACAAAAATATGCATAATTTTTGTAAAAAATCGACTGGATAAACTATTCACACACTGTATTTTGACATCAATGAACCGGATTTGCGATAGGCTAAACCAGTTGAGGAAGCAGTTTTAATAATTAAAAACTGAACTTTATTTTTGTATAATTTTTTTTATTAAACAAACGGCACATATTACCCCTCCCGTACTGCTCACTGATCCATAAAGCCATTAGTATGTGGTAACAACAAATGTAAACAAAGTAACACCAGATGGCAAGTGGACAAGGAAGTGGTAACAACAAATGTAAACAAAGTAACACCAGATGGCAAGTGGACAAGGAAGTGGTAACAACAAATGTAAACAAAGTAACACCAGATGGCAAGTGGACAAGGAAGTGGTAACAACAAATGTAAACAAAGTAACACCAGATGGCAAGTGGACAAGGAAGTGGTAACAACAAATGTAAACAAAGTAACACCAGATGGCAAGTGGACAAGGAAGTGGTAACAACAAATGTAAACAAAGTAACACCAGATGGCAAGTGGACAAGGAAGTGGTAACAACAAATGTAAACAAAGTAACACCAGATGGCAAGTGGACAAGGAAGTGGTAACAACAAATGTAAACAAAGTAACACCAGATGGCAAGTGTGACCCACCATCATGAGATATTGGTCAGATTTGTTTTTAAACATATTTACGCTGCTAGCATTTACACAATCAGTGCCGGTAGATAAATTGTTCCACTCATTTTTCGTCTTCTGTGACAACGAATATTTCCTGATAACCACACTGTTCCTTTACTAATGTTATTTCTTGGTCTCTAGTTCTTTTACTTTCCTTAATTGCACAAAACATATCTCTGTCAATATTTTCATAACCATTCAGTATCATACATTTTTTTATTTGATCTCCTCTTCACCTATACCACATTCTTTTAGGCCCCTTTCATAACTATGGTCTCTCTAGAATCAGTTCAGTTGCTCTGCTCTGTATTCTGTCTAGTGTGTATGTGTCTTTCTTGAGGCCTCCAAGCAGGTAAGCAGTATTGTGCAAGCAGCAGTAAGAATCTGAGTCACTGGGGTGCCTGGCTACATCTCACATGGCTGCCACCTGCCATGTCATCTGACAGCTCAAGCAGGGCCTCATCCAGTCTCAATGTCTACTCCATTTAATCCAGCAGCTCTATTTATGGTGACATTATTAGGCAAACAGCACATCATTTCATGGCTGGGCTCCTGGGACGTGCCTTACAAGCTCCTCGCATCTTCAGGGATGTGTAGATGTGTGCTTCACTTACACTTTGACTGCCTGATGTGCAGATAATTGCACATTTTGACACCCAGTGTAAATTGTCATTCACAAATAGCGTTGTTTTTTATCATAGTTTTTAAGTTATTTTTTATTATAATTCATCTTAGTTTTGTTTAACACATTTCTCTTTTGATGACTGTTTTATTCCCACAGTACAGTGTCATTCACAGTTTAAATATTCTTAATTAATTTGCATAAAATAAATGGGTATATCAATAGTATGTGTTGAATTAGCCATTGTCTTGGTGATTATATCTCATTATTACTGAATCATGGTGGGAAAGCCTATACCGATCTGGCCTGTATGAAAACTGTGCACTTTATCAAATAGTTGCTTTATTTGGCTGGTTCAACAAGGTGGTTTAATCCCAAGCTGTAAACAGAACAGACTGGAGACATTTGTCAAATAATTGCTGTATCATATAGCGTACCCAGGCGGTCCGGCCATGGGAAGTGAAGCCAAGAAGATGTCACATTATGACATAACAGAAACTTCAAAGCATATCCCAAATAAGAAATAAATATTCTGTGATAAGCTGGGAATAAGTACTCAAAATAAGGAGTAGAAATTGGTTCTAATTGTAGAGATTTGTTTTAAAAAGATACAGTGTTTAAAAAGATACGGAGAAAGAGCTGACCATTCTTACATCTGGCCTGTCCAGATAAACACCAGTAGAGGTGAACATAAACCAATCAAGTGTAGAATAGTCAGATTAATTAATGTTAATTATTAATTATTTTGGAAGTTATGCTCATTAAGCATTAATCAAATTAATGGCTATTAAACAAGTGACCATGGTTGCTAGGCATTGTCCAGTGAACACACACACAACAGACAGATGACCACAGTTTGGAGTGGCAAAACAACACCAAGGAAATGAGTTTGCATGTGAAGAAAGATCCCTCAGCAGACTTGAGACCATCCGGAAGAGAACAGTCAGGACCATCGCTATGTCAGAGGTTTTTCTGTGCAGGAAAATAATCCAGCCTCTTGCCCAAAGAAGACCAGTTGGTACACTGGTGTACCAATGCACCAACCCTACTCAACAGCATGCTAATCCTCCTGCAGTACGAATGACCTGGTGGTCATTCGTACTGCAGGAGACATCAACTTCTCATTATTCAGTGGTTGTGGCAATTCTAACATTAAACACAGCTCACTACTAAAGCAGGGGCAGATCTAGGATTTTACCAAATGGGGGTGCATCCACCATGCTCGGGGGTCTGGGGAATGTATTTACTATTCTTAAAATGGTGTATTCCAGGGCATTACGTGGTGAAAGTATGCTCAGGTGTGGATGATTTGTAAACCACCATGGATAATATTATCATCATATTAATTAAACGAACAAAACAAAATAAAATCAATAATTGCATTGATGTTGAGTTTGATGTCTTGATTTGATGATTTGATACATGAAGTAGCACCATCGCGTTGAGGCGATCCTGGTGTGTGGTCCTCCATTGCGGTGTTCACCAGTTTGAATGAAAAAGAACAGATTTCGGAACATGGAGCTGGACGTTGCATTCATTGTTTCCTGTAGATTGTGGGGCTTTGTTTCTTCGGAATATCATTTTTTCTTCCACAGGTTGATTTCAGCTGACATGGAAGCTGGGGATGACAGGTCATGGTAATAGCATTCTTGGAGTTTGGTTATGTTATCATATGTCAGCTTGCCCACGGTATTGGGCAGCTTGCCCACGGTATTGGGCAGCTTGCCCACGGTATTGGGCAGGAGCTTCAGGCCAAGCATGTCTTTCCTTGTCATCGCACTGAATCTCGTGTCAAACTCCTGGAGAAAGTAGTCAATAAATGGTAGAAATAGCATCGCCAGTTTATTTCTGAGGTGTCTGCCTCCACGTTGTTTGTCATGGTCTGCATACCTCATGGTCTTTATATTGAAATTGCTGTCACTGTCCCAGCAATGCTGACCATCTCTGCAGTCGTCTCATAGATCTCACTATACTTCGCATCTGCAATTTGTCTGATGTCAATAACGATGTCCTTTACCTGAGTGACTTCTTCATAGGCCTGGAGAATATCCTGCGTAGAACCCTGGAGCAGCTTGATGTGACCTACAGCGCACTCAAACATACTTGATGTGACCTACAGCGCACTCAAACATACTTGATGTGACCTACAGCGCACTCAAACATACTCCAATTTACCGGGAATGCAACTTTCAATGCAGAGCTTGAGATCGGGCAACATAGGCCAAAAGCACCATCGTTGTTTTTTAACTCCATTGTTAGAAATTGTAGTCAGGCAATGAAGGATGGCTTCATACACTTCACAAAGCTCCTCCAGTGGAGTGTATCGCTTCACCCACCTTGTTTAAAATCTTCGCACTTCCTCCAGATGTTGATCTTTTGTGTAGATTGCTCTGCAGGGTAGACATCGTGTTCTGTACTTCAGGACCCTTCCATGCCTTGGACAGTGCCAAGTTCAGGCTGTGGTTGTACACAGTGGTAATAATATGATCTCAGTTTAATAAAATTAATTATCAAATAAGAGTGAAGCCCAAAAACATTTTTATCAAGCGAAACGGGGGGCGTGCGCCACCCACGTCCCCCTCTGGATCCACACCTGAAAAGCTAATTTATACCAATTGCCTCTCATCTATGTAATAACATTCCAGAGAAAATAATCAACATTAGAGACAATAGTTGTGTGATATTTCCTTCGAGTTAGGCCCATTATGGCTACTTCCCGTTACGACTACTTCCCATTATGACTACTTTTTTTCCGTTATGGATACTTTTGTGGGAGCAACTAATTAGACATTGAAACTAGTCCAGTTATAGCTACTTCCTTGATTCTATTCTTGAGCCAAGAGAGAATCAATTATTTCAAATGGTATACAACATAAAATACATGATGTGTATGCATTACAGTTTTATTAAGACATAAAGACATTAATTGTACAGAGTACTCAGTATAAGATACTCTATACATTATGCCCAACATTATGCATTGAACGGAAGTCATGAAAGTCATGTATCACAAGTGAATGTCATTCTAACATCAACAAGTAACTGTCATCAATCACAAGTGAATGTCACTCTGATTTAAGAAAGTGTCTATCTACAAGCAGAAAACTCAGTACAGATCTTTCCCCCGTCACATACTACTGTTTGAACTGAGCCAGACGCTGGTTCACAATCCAATACTTCCTCTTCCTCTGGGGTGGTGGTATGGCTGCATCATGTTGTGCCAGCTTCAGCTCTGTTGCTGCCTGCTCCTTCCTCATCGCCTCCACAAACTTGAAGATGTTGGGGCGATGTTTACCCACAAGTTTTGTGAACTTCAAGGAGGGTGGTCATGCTCACCACTCTACTTCATAGAAACACCAGCCTCACTGGTTGTCAGTGTTGACTTGTATTTAAAGTATTTAAAGTCATATCTGGAAGACACCCAGTACTTGTTGCCATTTGGCCCAGTACACCTACACCGGAACCTCTGCACATGGCAGACGGCTTCCCATATTTGCTTGTCGCAAATACGACCACATCCATCTTCAATATTATTATGTAGATACAGATACAGAGTTCTCAGTAATACTAAACATAGAATTATTCATGGTGAAAATGTCTCAGCTTATAAGTAACAATCACTACTCCAAAGAAGCCATGTACAACACTGCCAGTTACATGCATCTAGGTAAAACCATTCATGCTTTAAACCGCATACAAATAAATTAATGCTCCCCCTCCTTAGCTGGCTAATTACTGGCTAATTCCAAAAGTAGCCGTAACGGGACTAATTTGGGACTAGTCTGATTGCTCCTCCAAAAAGCAGCCGTAATGGGAAAATAAAGTAGCTGTAACGGGAAGTAGCTGCAATGGGAAGTAGTCACCCGGGAAGACTCCATTCCTTCACCAGAATAGCCCCATTCACCAGCTGTTGAATAGGAATAGCCCTTTCACCAGCTGTTCAATAGTCCCTTCACCAGCTGTGGAATAGCCCCTTCACCAGCTGTGGAATAGCCCCTTCACCAGCTGTTCAATAGTACCTTCACCAGCTGTGGAATAGTCCCTTCACCAGCTGTGGAATAGCCCCTTCACCAGCTGTTCAATAGTCCCTTCACCAGCTGTGGAATAGTCCCTTCACCAGCTGTGGAATAGCCCCTTCACCAGCTGTGGAATAGTCCCTTCACCAGCTGTGGAATAGCTCCTTCACCAGCTGTGGAATAGTCCCTTCACCAGCTGTGGAATAGCCCCTTCACCAGCTGTGGCACAACTCCTTTGCTAGTTGTGGAAAAGTTTGTTTACCATTTGAGTGACTCAACAAGATATTCCACTATTTGTACCAGTGTGCTGCACCGATACATGTGTTGGGCCCTAGACAGTGTGTTGTATTTGTCTGACCACTGCTGTCATGGCCAGTTGCCAGAGAGTGACTTGCAGGGACAAAGTTCACCACAGTGTATTGTAGCCAAATCTCTTGCTCAAACTGAAACACTGTAGTCACAGGTTAGTTCCAAATTTTTCTTGCATTTTGTGGTAATCTTAATCATAAATGACCAATGAGATCAAGGTCAGAGCATGTGACTTGAAGCATGGTTCTTGAGGGTGGCACTTTGTGAATAAGTACAAATGAACCTTAAACAAAACACCCATTATGAAACAAAGATGGCTGCCACACAACTTTGTCAACTTTGATGTCAGTTGAAGGTTCAAAATATAATTCACCTTCTTTAATTAATCTGGAAGAAAGCATATCAAACAGTTTATTTTTGTAAAAGTTGGTTTATTTATTCCCTGTGAACATGTGCTACATGTTTGCTGGATTTGTTCGTACAACCAAGATTTCCCAAATGTTTTTATCATCCATGTGCAGATCTAATAAAAAGGCAGTGCATTGATTGCCAATACTGCAGTCATCCAGCAAGGCAGTTGACACTATCTCCTTTCTATTATTGGTTCAATAAGGCTTAACTATAGATTTAAAACAAATATATATATTGAAACATGACACCCTCATTTCAATAATGTTTGCTGTTACTCTGAATGTAATATTTGTTCCCCGAGTGTAATTATTAGATAGTTTCTATAGTTTGAAAATCATGACCTTGTCCTCTGAATCTGAATATTGATGAATCATGGTATAGCTGTAACAGCAAATTCGAGGCATTGGTGAGTTATGGTAATGTAATGTTTGCTGTTACTCTTAATGTAATATTTGTTCCCCGAGTGTAATTATTAGACAGTTTCTGTAGTTTGAAAATCATGACCTCGACTTCTGAATCTGAATATTGATGAATCATGGTATAGCTGTAACAGCAAATTCGAGGGATTGGTGAGTTATGGCCCTCATGGCTGATTGACTAATCATGGTCCTCCTGTGGCTGAATGGCAAATCATCAATTTCCCTTTTAGTGATTAGTAGTTTTTTCTACCACACATACTTCAATGTTATCATTCCAAGATCGTCCTAGTTCTTCCTTGGCCTAGTTCTGTGTAAATGGCGTCTGACACAGTAGGAGCAGTGCTCCATGTGATCTAGTTTTCTTGTGCAAGTTTGTCACAGACTGTCTCTGACGTGTGTTCTTCTTGTCCATCTTATTTTTTCTAGTCATCTGTCAGTTTGTATGCCCACATTTCAAAAGCTTCTATTTTATCCTCAAGTGCCTTTTTTCATTCACACCCATAAATCTAGACTGCAATTTTTTTTCCTTATGCCAAACATATCTATCTCTTTTTAGCTAGTTGGAACACCTGCCTAGAGTGGTACTTATAAAGTTATACAATCATTGAGTCATTTCTGTCAGGATTAACCCTTGTATACATTACTAGTCAGGATTAACCCTTGTATACATTACTAGTCAGCTTAGCCACTTTTGCTACTTAAAGCAATATGAGTAGATTTAAGTTTTCATCATAGAGCTGTATAACAAAGTTTTCCTGATATACATCAGTTGCAATCTTAAATGTATGTTTTCAAAGTAGCAAGGAAATAGAGCTGGTGACATCCATCTGTAAAACTTGTATAAAACTCCTGTTTTTGTCCTGGAAAAAGGCTGTGTGGAAAATATATCGTACGACAAACAACATAATATTAGTGAGTTGAAATCATGAAATGAACTACATTTGCTAAACACAGATTTTTTTTTATGTAACCAAGAGGATTGATTTGGAAACTAGGACAAAGTTCAATTTCATTTTTTCAGGAGGTTTTACCAGGACTGATAACAATATCATCACAGGGTAATGATGCTGATTTTTATGTGTTTTGTTTCAACTGTACATATACTACATGAATTAAAGTTATGCACTTGTCCATGGACAATGGTGTAGCAATGTGACTGTTATATATAGACCCAGATTCTTGTCGTGGTTTGGTAAAAACATGATTAATATAGGTCTGAATTCTTGTGGTTTGGTAGGATGTATCTTTGGCAATATGCAACTCATTATTGTAATGGTACACCACAATTAGCCTCATTAGTTTATATACCAGAAACCGAGAGAGAAGAGAAACCTGTGTCACATTACGGATTGTGACAACACTATAAACTGAGGAAGATGATTAAATGACAATACATGTATAATTATTGTGTCATGTGGCCTAGGCTCTAGTGAGATGTCTGCTTAAATATTATCGTGTGAACCGTGGTAATTTAGTTCTTGTTTTGTCTAATGTTCCATAAAATATACAATGAGCTATATTGTGTATAATAAGAAACCATAATGTTGTATGTTAACAGACCTGAAAAGATATGTTTTTCATCCTATATACAGTGTAACTACACACAGTTTATAATCACCCAAACTGATAATTATCTTTAACCAGAATAGCTCATGGCTTATCCGAAGAGGTAGTTAACGAGGGGGCCTGGCAGGAAGTGGGAGGTTGGTCTTAAACATTAGTGGGAGATGGGTTGACCTAAAGAAGAGGTAGTTAACGAGGGGGCCTGGCAGGAAGTGGGAAGTTGGTCTTAAACATTAATGGGAGATGGGTTGACCTAAAGAAAAGTGGGAGGCAGGAGGTTGACTTTCAAAAATTGTGGGAAGTGGGAGATTGGCCCCACAGACAAGTTGACCCCTAAAAACAGGTGGGAGATGGGAGGTTGAGACCCCTGCCACACCCCCACTAACTAGTCTCAGTGAGATGGGAGGTTGAGACCCCTGCCACACCCCCACTAACTAGTCTCTGTGAGATGGGAGGTTGAGACCCCTCCAACACCCCCACTAACTAGTCTCTGTGAGATGGGAGGTTGAGACCCCTCCAACACCCCCACTAACTAGTCTGAGTGAGATGGGAAGTTGAGACCCCTGCCACACCCCTACTAACTAGTCTAAGTGAGATGGGAGGTTGAGACCCCTGCCACCCACCCACTAACTAGTCTCAGTGAGATGGGAGGTTGAGACCCCTGCCACACCCCTACTAACTAGTCTAAGTGAGATGGGAGGTTGAGACCCCTGCCACACACCCACTAACTAGTCTAAGTGAGATGGGAGGTTGAGACCCCTGCCACACACCCACTAACTAGTCTCAGTGAGATGGGAGGTTGAGACCCCTGCCACACCCCCACTAACTAGTCTCAGTGCACTATTAGTGGCATGCTGTTACTAACCAGGTTATGTTGTTTGTCAGATGTGTGAGTGACTATGGTTAACAATTTGTCGTGATGTTCTGTATCATAATTTAGATGATGTTCTGTTCATAATTTAAGTGATGTTCTGTTCTTAATTTAAGTGATGTTCTGTTCATAATTTAAGTGATGTTCTGTTCATAATTTAAGTGATGTCCTGTTCATAATTTAAGTGATGTCCTGTTCATAATTTAAGTGATGATGTAGTCGAATTTTATCTTGAAATGTGTACCAAATAGTACATATTCAAGATGGAACATAATTCATCTGACACCTGCTCATACACGGTATGAATTACATGTAATCTGGCCAAACTGGCATATTAGATACTGGAGTAACACTTTTGTAATGTGACAAATATATAATAATATTACAACTGTAGTAATAATGATTACCTTGGATAGTGTCTTTTAATAAAAATGTCACTACTGTAGGTGCCAATTAAAAGCTGCTCAGACTGATTGACCTATGACCTGTTCTTGCAGTGCCTCCCAGATGGACCTCAACACAGCCATAGAGGAGGCAGTCGTTGCTCTCAATCTCTTTCTCAACAACAAGTTCTCCGAGGCACGGCAACGGGTTGAACCATGGTGGGTACTCCAGGAAATACCACAGACATTAAAATATAGAACATGTGACCAATGTTTTGAAGAATTATGGTGTCTTAGGAGTCAAGTAGTACAGTATTTAGCCTTGGACAAGCTATGTGATTTAATTTATTAATTTATTAATTAACTTATTAAATTAATTACATTTTATTTCTGTGAATATTTAGAAAATTAGGGCAGTGTATCTACGCAATACATTTTGATTATCAAATTCTAGGTAAGGTAAGTCATCCCCCAGGCATTACGCCTTAGGAAGCCATGAAGGCTTATATGGCCAGTGCTTAAACCTGGTTTCTGTAGTGCGAAGCAACTTAGAGTGCAGTTTATACTGACTCTCCTGGACGGGACACTAGTCCATCGCAGGTACCTTCCAAACAGTGTTTGTACTCATTTGCAGCTGAGTAGACTGATCAAATTCTAGAACGGCAAGAAACATAATGAGTAATCTTCGAAAATAATATGCATTTGGAATGTATTCTGCAAAGGTGTGCTTTCTGATCTCCATAGGCCTTTTCAATGACTAAAGTATGTTTACATTATTACTGATCACAACAGTGTCTGTTGAAAAAGAACCAATGCATGTGTTAATGAATGAGTGACTATGATATGCCAAATACCATGTAGCCTTCCATGTCTCATATATGGCACAAGATATTGAAGGAACCGGACCATTATTGATCTTTAGCAGTATGTATCATGCTCTGTGCTATGGGACCATCATGTACCTTGTTAGTGACTTGTGTGTTTGCAGGGCTGACCGCAGAATGTATCATGCTCTGTGCTATGGGACCATCGTGTACCTTGTTAGTGACTTGTGTGTTTGTAGGGCTGACAGCAGTATGTATCATGCTCTGTGCTATGGGACCATCATGTACCTTATTAGTGACTTGTGTGTTTGCAGGGCTGACCCCAGTATGCATCATGCTCTGTGCAATGGGACCATCATTTACCTTGTTATTGACTTGTGTGTTTGCAGGGCTGACAGCAGTATGTATCATGTTCTGTGCTATGGGACCATCATTTACCTTGTTAGTGACTTGTGTGTTTGCAGGGCTGACCGCAGTATGTATCATGCTCTGTGCTATGGGACCATCATTTACCTTGTTAGTGACTTGTGTGTTTGCAGGGCTGACCGCAGTATGTATCATGCTCTGTGCTATGGGACCATCATGTACCTTGTTAGTGACTTGTGTGTTTGCAGGGCTGACCGCAGTATGTATCATGCTCTGTGCAATGGGACCATCATTTACTTTGTCAGTGACTTGTGTGTTTGCAGGGCTGACAGCAGTATGTATCATGCTCTATGCTATGGGACCATCATGTACCTTGTTAGTGACTTTGCAAGGCTGACCGCAGTATGCATCATGCTCTGTGCAATGGGACCATCATTTACCATGTTATTGACTTGTGTGTTTGCAGGGCTGACAGCAGTATGTATCATGCTCTGTGCTATGGGACCATCATTTACCTTGTTAGTGACTTGTGTGTTTGCAGGGCTGACCGCAGTATGCATCATGCTCTGCGCAATGGGACCATCATTTACCTTATTAGTGACTTGTGTGTTTGCAGGGCTGACCGCAGTATATATCATGCTCTGTGCTATGGGACCATCATTTACCTTGTTAGTGACTTGTGTGTTTGTAGGGCTAACAGCAGTATGTATCATGCTCTGTGCTATGGGACCATCATTTACCTTATTAGTGACTTGTGTGTTTGCAGGGCTGACCACAGTATGTATCATGCTCTGTGCTATGGGACCATCATGTGCCTTGTTAGTGACTTGTATGTTTGCAGGGCTGACCGCAGTATGTGTCATGCTCTGTGCTATGGGACCATCATGTACCTTGTTAGTGACTTGTATGTTTGCAGGGCTGACCGCAGTATGTATCATGCTCTGTGCTATGGGACCATCATGTACCTTCAGGCAACGATGACATTTGAAGCTGTAAGTAGCCTTTTCATCCTTTGTCTTGTTAGTATTCTAAAGAAACTGGCAGTGACAGAGCCATGTTCTTTTTCATTGTTCACCTTTGCAAAGATTCCTTGTAAGATTACAACATTGTGAAGTGTGAAAGTAATTTTAAAATAGAATCTGTTGACATTTTGAAAATGTATACCATATAATACGTGCATGCATGCACATGCAGCATGGACTTGCATCTAAATTGACATGTCATGCCAATCTTGTTAGCATAAATTGATTTATTTTGCACTTGCTGCATTCAATTATGATTGAATGTGTATGTAAGGAAGCCATTCAGAGGCATCCACTTTAAAGGGACTAACAACAAGACACTAACTTAAATGCCTTTTCAGTGTGTACACAAAGTTTAATATTGTATGTACTATATGCCAAAATTAAAAAAAAATTAAATTTATTTATAGGTAAAATTAGATGTTTAATGTGCCTAACTCGCAAAGTGTGCGTAAAATTCATCAAAGTTAATGAGATGAACGATCACATGGTTTTGTGATATCACTGATGATATGGGTTTACATTCAGTCACTGATTTCTATGCAATGCTTCAGTAGTTTCACTCGCGTCACTATTGCGAGTGATGGCGATGTCAATTTTCCAGAATAAAAACATACACATGTGATGTGGTCAAAACATTACTCTTACTTCCATATAGAGATCGAAATTTACAAAAACATGCCATCTCCTATGCCTAGCTTCGTGGAGCTAGGCGTAGAAGATATAGCTAGCTTTTGTTTTTGTCATTTGTTATTGTTACATGGAAGTAACAATGTTTGACCACATGACATGTGTATATGTGTGGTGATTTTGGCCCTTGGTGAATTAGGCCCAGCTGCCATGTGCATGAATTCGGTCACATTATAGTGTGAATGGGAGGTGAATTCGGCCGATGTTATTTTGGCTTGGTGATTTCGGTGACTGAGGTGACTCACAAGATCTACTTTGTTCTAACTAGTAATGGATTAGCCTTCACTTTAAGGGTTTGTTATTCCTGTACTTGTCAACAAAGGGGTGCCAAGTTCAAGATACTGTAGAAGTACAATGCTTTGTCTGTTTCATACAGTGAGCAGGTGTGAATAAAAGACCATGCTTCACATTCAAAATGATCTGACGAAAAACACTGTTTAGATCAAAGACCATATGCAGGTGGCTCTGTTGTATTCACAATACAATAATCGCTTATCACTCTCGTTGCTCTGTATTTTATTTAATTGAGCAAATTTCTGGGGACAGTTTTCCCTGATGAGGGGAAATGCATGAAAATCTGAAATACAGAAACAAAATATGATAATTTTTATTTAATTTATTAAAATTATTCAACTGTATATGATATTATAGTTTTTGGTGTAATATATTATATGCTATGAATTTTAAGGATACAACGAATTGTATAAGTTCTAATGATTGTCTTGCTGACTGCATATTAAATTGGTAAAATATAGCACCGTATTTTATGCGAAAGGAAGCAAAAGCTATAAAAGTGGTTACAAAGTAACATTTTCGGGTTAATGTGGAACTAAATAAATTAACAAATGAGAGAATATATGCTTTATTCACAGTAAGACACACACTAAACTTCATATGCTCAATGCACTGAGACTGAAGTCACCAAAGTTGCAGGCTGAAGTTTCCAAAGAATGCTGTCCTAATTCACCAGGTTGAATTCACCATGCGCTGACATCACCTGTATCCCTGCTGACAGCTCGCTTCAATCCGAGGTGCACCATGGTTATCGACGCCTGTGTCGCTGTCTGTGTTCTATGGATTGATGGCATCAACACAGCTTCCACTACTGAGAATAATGTTGACACAACATCCTCTTTCAATGAGATTTTAGCACCAGGAAACCCAGAGCCGCCATCTTCTCTGGTCCGGATCGCAGTTGAAACAAGTTTTCTTGAAGTGAGCAAAGCCAGCTGTGCTTCATCGACTTAGACCAACTACATGTTACTCTATTATTACTACAGTTTGCATTACAATCGAATGCTGCACAATAAACCATTCTGACGCTCGCTTGTCAACAAATGACATGAATGAATGAATGGAAAGTCTGTCATCAATGATGTCACATTGAAGCTTGCCAATAATCATGGGAAAATATGCATAATCGAGGCACGCTGGTAGAACAGGGTATTATTTAGAATTATTAATTGAATTCTAATGAACTTTTTGGTGTTGTGGAAATAGATGTAAATAATATTATTTCAAGCAATCATTATTTTTATTCCATTTAACAACCTGCACAACACTTTGTAGTAGTGACAATGGAAATTGCTTTACCAATTTCACACATAATAATAACTTCTATGGTACCTATATCCTCAGGAACCTGAGGTTAGAGGCGCAACAAAACAGAATCATTAAGCATAATCATGAACAGGGACACGCAAAAGTCATTAACAGAACGAGGGACGAGTTTTTTTGGAGATAGCTATAGTTTAAGATGTTTTCAAAGTGATGGGGAGTTCATCCCAGACCCTAGGTGCAGCTACAGAGAAAGCACGTTTGCCCAAGTTAGGTTTTGTTTTAGGCACAATAAGTTATGAAATTGATGATCTGATCTGCCTAGGGATATTTGAAAGGAGACTAGCCAAGTAGGATGGTTGCTGTGTGATGTGAGAGTGGACAGCTTAAAATTAATTTGATAAGTAACAGGAAGCCGGTGTAACTGTTGAATTAGTGGTAATGATGGTGAAAACCGAGGCACCCTGAGTACCACACGTGCCAGACAATTTTGTACTCATTGGAATTTAGCCAAGTCTCTTTTAGCAGTGTTATTTAGTAGTGAATTACAATAGTCAAAGTGGCTACTAATTAGTGCCATTGATATTGTTTTAGCAGTAGATATATATATGTGATGCCGAATTTGATAGAAACAGGATTTACATACTTGAGAAATATGCAGGCGAAAGTTGAAGTCACTATCAAAGACAACACCTAGATTATAAACAGTATCTGATGGGAATGTATCACTGCCAAGCAGTTTAACAGAAACATGGCTGATGACCCTATTTCATTGTTGCTTAGTGCCAATAATTATAAGGTCTGTTTCATGTGGATTAAGCTTTAGCTTACTTGATTCCATCCAAAACAATATATCAGTAAGACAATCACTTAATGTCGAAACAGATTCTTGTGCATTTGTTTGTGAAAGTGATATGTAAACCTGTGTGTCATCAGCATACAGGTGATGACTGAGATTATGATTAGTAATGACTTGGCTGAGCGACGTAGTATGTAAGCTAAACAGAAAAGGGCCAAGGACGGATCCTTGAGGCACACCGAATGGAAGGTGTTGTGGGCAAGATAATGTGCCAGATATGTTAATGCTTTGATGTCTGTCTGAAAAATATGATTTGAACCATCATACAACCCCACAAGCACACACACCTACATAGTTATCACATTGTTGCTCTACAGCAGACAAGATGAGCAGATCCCACACTTTCTACTAATTAGTTGTAGATTATCAGTGGTGAAACTACAGATACTGTAGTATTGCAGTAATGCGTATTCATGGAGCATGATGGCACATGGTGAAAGATGCATAGATAGTGGTCTTACTCCTGGCTTGTAAGGCTATCTGCATCCTTCTATGGATTGCTAAGTCTAGCCGAGCAGCCATGGCCATTCGTGACATACCTTTCCAAGAAGACTATATAGGCAACACAAATATGTTAGACCAGACTAAGATTACTTATTACCCTAACAGTTAGCTGCATAATTATTACTTAGTAAATTTTTGACAGCATATGCTATAGCAGTATTATTTGAGACTAAGTTGTAATTAATCATTTTTGTTTTAAAAAAAATATCCATGTTGAATCTATTATACACAGGAAATTTATGTTAACTAGCTTACAACCATCCATGTAGCAAAAGGGGTGAAACCACATTTTATTTTCAAATAGAGGTTTTCAACTATGATCTGACCTCATCGGAGTTTGATTTTTAAATTGGCAGCCATTATAACGTTTCTTAGGATTCCTGCAAAATTTGTCCTACAATTTGATTTTCTTCAACATTTTACAGCACATTGATGCTCCATTAACACATATTGGTGCTCCATTAACACACACGCTGTTGGTAATTCCACAAAATCACATAAAAACACAACCAAAGCAGATACCCCTCAATTTCGGCCTAGCCCGGTGAATAATACAAAAATGTTGGTACGTTGTTATTGAACGAAAGATCTAATGAAGTACCCGGTAGTAAAAAAAACATTAACTCTGCCAACATATCTGGTGTGAAAGTACTCGAAAAAAATTCACCCATTAAACAACAACGAAGGTAGTTATTTACAGTTATTTTGTACCTGTCGGACAAAGACAGACACAGTGAGCTATTTGAGTGTTGAACCACTCTGTGGCTTTTGTTGGCCACAGACCATATTTATGATCCATATGCCATTGCCCACATAACGAGTCCCTAGGATAGTGACGAATGTGTGGCATTAGGAAATTTTTGAGTGCATTTTTATCATCGCCGATTGGTAGATCAGAGGCGACTGGTGCAAGAAGGTGAAGGAACTTAGAGGCAAGTGGCAAGTGCCTGGGAGAAGATACTGCCTGATTGCCCCCAAACTTAGTATATTAAAAAAATATATAGCTGTACAGACAAAGAGCTCAGATAACAAGTGCACAGATAAGCTGCTGTGTGCTCTACATTTTCTTAAACATTTATGTAGATCTTGTGGGCTGTGACAATATGGAGTACAACAATGCGTTACTGCATTTCTATCTTCTTTTGTGAAACATGGGTGCCTGTCTTTAAAGGCAAGGTACAGCGATGTTCATTGGTTAACTGAACGACTGTTTTATGGTACAGCGATCTTCATTGGTTCACTGAACGACTGTTTTATGGGACATAGAAACAATGAATTTATAGTATTCATAACATCTCAGTTGTTTAAAAATAATATCCATACTAAACATGTTACTATCGTGATCTTTCATCAATTGATATTTTTGAAAATACACAATTTGGCAATTAATTAAAATATGCTAGTTTTATGACACATTTAAAGTTTACAACTCAAGATACTACTTGACTGCATGGAAAGGCCAACCAGTAAAACTTCACATTTAAAGTTTACAACTCATAGATGCTGCTTGACTGCATGGAAAGGCCAACCAGTAAAACCTCACATTTAAAGTTTACGACTCATAGATGCTGCTTGACTGCATGGAAAGGCCAACCAGTAAAACTTCACATTTAAAGTTTACGACATAGCTATTGCTTGACTGCATGGAAAGGCCGACCAGTAAAACTTCACATTTAAAGTTTACGACTCATAGATGCTGCTTGACTGCATGGAAAGGCCAACCAGTAAAACCTCACATTTAAAGTTTACGACACATAGCTACTGCTTGACTGCATGGAAAGGCCAACCAGTAAAACCTCACATTTAAAGTTTACAACTCATAGATGCTGCTTGACTGCATGGAAAGGCCAACCAGTAAAACCTCACATTTAAAGTTTACGACACAGCTACTACTTGACTGCATGGAAAGGCCAACCAGTAAAACTTTACATTTAAAGTTTACGACACATAGCTATTGCTTGACTGCATGGAAAGGCCGACCAGTAAAACTTCACATTTAAAGTTTACGACTCATAGATGCTGCTTGACTGCATGGAAAGGCCAACCAGTAAAACTTCACATTTAAAGTTTACGACACAGCTATTGCTTGACTGCATGGAAAGGCCGACCAGTAAAACTTCACATTTAAAGTTTACGACTCATAGATGCTGCTTGACTGCATGGAAAGGCCAACCAGTAAAACCTCACATTTAAAGTTTACAACTCATAGATGCTGCTTGACTGCATGGAAAGGCTGACCAGTAAAACCTCACATTTAAAGTTTACGACACATAGCTATTGCTTGACTGCATGGAAAGGCCGACCAGTAAAACTTCACATTTAAAGTTTACGACTCATAGATGCTGCTTGACTGCATGGAAAGGCCAACCAGTAAAACCTCACATTTAAAGTTTACGACTCATAGATGCTGCTTGACTGCATGGAAAGGCTGACCAGTAAAACCTCACATTTAAAGTTTACGACACAGCTATTGCTTGACTGCATGGAAAGGCCGACCAGTAAAACTTCACATTTAAAGTTTACGACTCATAGATGCTGCTTGACTGCATGGAAAGGCCAACCAGTAAAACCTCACATTTAAAGTTTACGACTCATAGATGCTGCTTGACTGCATGGAAAGGCTGACCAGTAAAACCTCACATTTAAAGTTTACGACACAGCTATTGCTTGACTGCATGGAAAGGCCGACCAGTAAAACTTCACATTTAAAGTTTACGACTCATAGATGCTGCTTGACTGCATGGAAAGGCCAACCAGTAAAACCTCACATTTAAAGTTTACAACTCATAGATGCTGCTTGACTGCATGGAAAGGCTGACCAGTAAAACCTCACATTTAAAGTTTACGACACAGCTATTGCTTGACTGCATGGAAAGGCCGACCAGTAAAACTTCACATTTAAAGTTTACGACTCATAGATGCTGCTTGACTGCATGGAAAGGCCAACCAGTAAAACCTCACATTTAAAGTTTACGACACAGCTATTGCTTGACTGCATGGAAAGGCCGACCAGTAAAACTTCACATTTAAAGTTTACGACACAGCTATTGCTTGACTGCATGGAAAGGCCGACCAGTAAAACTTCACATTTAAAGTTTACGACTCATAGATGCTGCTTGACTGCATGGAAAGGCCAACCAGTAAAACCTCACATTTAAAGTTTACAACTCATAGATGCTGCTTGACTGCATGGAAAGGCTGATCAGTAAAACCTCACATTTAAAATTTACGACACAGCTATTGCTTGACTGCATGGAAAGGCCGACCAGTAAAACTTCACATTTAAAGTTTACGACTACTGATTGACTGCATGGAAAGGCTGACCAGTAAAACCTCACATTTAAAGTTTACGACTCATAGATGCTGCTTGACTGCATGGAAAGGCCAACCAGTAAAACTTCACATTTAAAGTTTACGACACATAGCTATTGCTTGACTGCATGGAAAGGCCGACCAGTAAAACTTCACATTTAAAGTTTACGACTCATAGATGCTGCTTGACTGCATGGAAAGGCCAACCAGTAAAACTTCACATTTAAAGTTTACGACACATAGCTACTGCTTGACTGAATGGAAAGGCTGACCAGTAAAACCTCACATTTAAAGTTTACGACTCATAGATGCTGCTTGACTGCATGGAAAGGCCAACCAGTAAAACTTCACATTTAAAGTTTACGACACATAGCTATTGCTTGACTGCATGGAAAGGCCGACCAGTAAAACCTCACATTTAAAGTTTACGACTCATAGATGCTGCTTGACTGCATGGAAAGGCCAACCAGTAAAACCTCACATTTAAAGTTTACGACTCATAGATGCTGCTTGACTGCATGGAAAGGCCAACCAGTAAAACTTCACATTTAAAGTTTATGACACATAGCTATTGCTTGACTGCATGGAAAGGCCGACCAGTAAAACCTCACATTTAAAGTTTACAACTCATAGATGCTGCTTGACTGCATGGAAAGGCCAACCAGTAAAACTTCACATTTAAAGTTTACGACTACTGATTGACTGCATGACTGCATGGAAAAGCTGACAAGTAAAACTTCACATTTAAAGTTAAAATATAAAGTTTTTCACTGGATCATTTACTGGTCTGTCATATTCGCATTTTGTACAATTGTACATGTATTCGCATTTTGTACAATTTCA
Organism: Lamellibrachia columna; assembly: GCA_963662155.1. Lineage (NCBI taxonomy): Eukaryota > Metazoa > Annelida > Polychaeta > Sabellida > Siboglinidae > Lamellibrachia > Lamellibrachia columna. Next base: position 30,680,246 of record OY759265.1, read on the forward strand.
TAACATTATTAATTTAGTTTGAGACATTCAGAGTATTTCGACATTTTAATTATATGAAACCCCAACAAGCTGCAAATGAGTTAACCAGTGAAAATGGTTGTACGTTCCGTTAAACAAAGACGACTCAAACATCTGGAGCACGACATCACGCATGGCTGGTCTGGAGCATGACACCACGCATGGCTGGTCTGGAGCATGACATCACGCATGGCTGGTCTGGAGCATGACATCACGCATGGCTGGTCTGGAGCATGACATCACGCATGGCTGGTCTGGAGCATGACATCACGCATGGCTGGTCTGGAGCATGACATCACGCATGGCTGGTCTGGAGCATGACATCACATATGGCTGGTCTGGAGCATGACATCACGTATGGCTGGTCTGGAGCATGACATCACGTATGGCTGGTCTGGAGCATGACACCATGCATGGCTGGTCTGGAGCATGACACCATGCATGGCTGGTCTGGAGCATGACATCATGCATGGCTGGTCTGGAGCATGACATCATGTATGGCTGGTCTGGAGCATGACATCATGTATGGCTGGTCTGGAGCATGACACCATGCATGGCTGGTCTGGAGCATGACACCATGCATGGCTGGTCTGGAGCATGACATCACGTATGGCTGGTCTGGAGCATGACAACATGCATGGCTGGTCTGGAGCATGACAACATGCATGGCTGGTCTGGAGCATGACATCACGCATGGCTGGTCTGGAGCATGACATCACGTATGGCTGGTCTGGAGCATGACATCACGTATGGCTGGTCTGGAGCATGACACCATGCATGGCTGGTCTGGAACATGACATCACGTATGGCTGGTCTGGAGCATGACATCATGCATGGCTGGTCTGGAGCATAACACCATGCATGGCTGGTCTGGAGCATGACATCACGTATGGCTGGTCTGGAGCATGACATCACATATGGCTGGTCTGGAGCATGACACCATGCATGGCTGGTCTGGAGCATGACACCATGCATGGCTGGTCTGGAGCATGACACCATGCATGGCTGGTCTGGAGCATGACACCATGCATGGCTGGTCTGGAGCATGACACCATGCATGGCTGGTTTGGAGCATGACACCATGCATGGCTGGTCTGTCATCATGAATCGTCTGTGAATGAGCACCTGCTGTGTTTTTGGAGAGATGCCTAACCAGTCGGTTGTGTGGAGTAGCCAGCCGTGTGAGTTACTGTCTTGTAGGCAGGTGCATGTATGAATAAATTTGGTATCCTGCTGATGAAGTGTGATGCAAGTAAAGGTGATGTCTGCCAACACTAGCCACCTATCTGTTTGAGCCATCACAGTGGGATGTTATGTTAACAGATTAGTAACAAGCCATCAATTTAAACTTTATAAAAAGCAAAATTTTAGTGACAGGAATGTTCAATTTGCACCAGTGTTAGAGAATGCTTATTGGTGTCTCCCTGTATTGGATGGCTACGCCGTGGCATAGTTATGTTAAATCTGGTGTCTCCCTGTATTGGATGGCTACGCCGTGGCATAGTTATGTTAAATCTGGTGTCTCCCTGTATTGGATGGCTACGCCGTGGCATAGTTATGTTAAATCTGGTGTCTCCCATTATTGGATGGCTACGCCGTGGCATAGTTATGTTAAATCTGGTGTCTCCCTGTATTGGATGGCTACGCCGTGGCATAGTTATGTTAAATCTGGTGTCTCCCTGTATTGGATGGCTACGCCGTGGCATAGTTATGTTAAATCTGGTGTCTCCCTGTATTGGATGGCTACGCTGTGGCATAGTTATGTTAAATCTGGTGTCTCCCTGTATTGGATGGCTACACCGTGGCATAGTTATGTTAAATCTGGTGTCTCCCTTTATTGGATGGCTACACCGTGGCATAGTTATGTTAAATCTGGTGTCTCCCTGTATTGGATGGCTACACCGTGGCATAGTTATGTTAAATCTGGTGTCTCCCTGTATTGGATGGCTACACCGTGGCATAGTTATGTTAAATCTGGTGTCTCCCTGTATTGGATGGCTACACCGTGGCATAGTTATGTTAAATCTGGTGTCTCCCTTTATTGGATGGCTACACCGTGGCATAGTTATGTTAAATCTGGTGTCTCCCTTTATTGGATGGCTACGCCGTGGCATAGTTATGTTAAATCTGGTGTCTCCCTGTATTGGATGGCTACGCCGTGGCATAGTTATGTTAAATCTGGTGTCTCCCTGTATTGGATGGCTACGCTGTGGCATAGTTATGTTAAATCTTGTGTCTCCCTGTATTGGATGGCTATGCCGTGGCATAGTTATGTTAAATCAGGTGTCTCCCTGTATTGGATGGCTACACCGTAACATAGTTATGTTAAATCTGGTGTCCCCCTGTATTGGATGGCTAGGCCGCGGCATAGTTATGTTAAATCTGGTGTCTCCCTGTATTGGATGACTACGCAGTGGCATAGTTATGTTAAATCTGGTGTCTCCCTATATTGGATGGCTACACCGTGGCATAGTTATGTTAAATCTGGTGTCTCCCTGTATTGGATGGCTACGCCTTGGCATAGTTATGTTAAATCTGGTGTCTCCCTGTATTGGATGGCTACGCCGTGGCATAGTTATGTTAAATCTGGATAAGTCAGTGACAATTTTACATGTCGACATTTAAAAAATTACAAATCGCCCACTGGTAGTAATAAAAAAAGGAATAAGATACGTTCTTAGATATCGCTGTATCCAAGTCAAAACACTACACTTCACCCCTGGCCTGTTCATTCCAACACCAACTCAACTTTTCTGGGAAGCATTCAGCCAATGCTACCACGCACCACTATATATATAATATATAATGATACATCATTAAATTTGGTGTACATTATAAGATATGTTGTCAGCGTTTTTTTTGAAGGACCACATTTTGTTTGTGACATTAGTTAGCAGTACATTGAGGACATGTTATCTTCTGCTTATATTTAAGGCATTAGATAGCAACAGCATTCTGCAAAATGGTTTTCAAAAGTCTGATTTGTTGCATTTCAGTTCTATTAAAAAATATGCATATGAATATAAACATCACTATCTGGTTATTTATATAAAAGATTCACAAGATAGTCGTGTTTATGAAGTTTGCAATGTTTAATAATACATAGGCCCACCTGTGTGTTAATGAAGCACTATGTGTGGGGGCAGTGGCTCAGTGGTTGGAGTGTGGGACTGTTAGGCAAGAGGACAGGGCTTCAAATTCACCTGCTGCCATTTCAGAGCTTGAGCAACTTAATTTACCCCACTTTGCCTTTGTCTTTTGGATGTAATACTAAAGGCCAGATCTACCTGATGCCAAGGGAAGTCAAATATCCCACACGAATAAATGTCATGGAAAAACCTGCGCTAGACCAAGAATGGGCTGCTTGGAATAAACAAATTGAGTATTGTGGGATTGTGATGACAGAGAGACATACAGACGGCCGTGACGGTGGTGAAGAGATCTCTGCAGGTCTGCAACCAATACCGCAAGAAGATGTCAGTGATTGGGTCACTCACTCCCGGAATGAAGACCAACTACAACAGCTACACGGCAGGTGGGAACACATGCATGGGGGTCATCTATGTATATTTTGTTATGTTCAGGTACCACACCAGATACTGTTTCTAATGATTAATCTTTTTGTAAGTCATTGTGTCTGCCAGGAGGTGAAGTGTTAAGTCAACGTGTCTGCCAGGAGGTGAAGCGTTAACTCAATGTATGTACCAGGAGGTGAAGTGTTAAGTCAACGTGTCTGCCAGGAGGTGAAGTGTTACGTCAACGTGTCTGCCAGGAGGTGAAGTGTTAAGTCAACATGTCTACCAAGAGGTGAAGTGTTAAATCAACATGTCTACCAAGAGGTGAAGTGTTAAGTCAACATGTCTGCCAGGAGGTGAAGCGTTAACTCAATATATGTACCAGGAGGTGAAGTGTTAAGTCAACGTGTCTGCCAGGAGGTGAAGCGTTAAGTCAACGTGTCTGCCAGGAGGAGAAGTGTTAAGTCATTGTGTGTACCAGGAGGTGAAGTGGTAAGTCAACGTGTCTGCCAGGAGGTGAAGTGTTAAGTCAACGTGTCTGCCAGGAGTTAAAGTGTTAAGTCAACATGTCTACCAAGAGGTGAAGTGTTAAGTCAACGTGTCTGCCAGGAGGAGAAGTGTTAAGTCAACGTGTGTACCAGGAGGTGAAGTGGTAAGTCAACGTGTCTGCCAGGAGGTGAAGTGTTAAGTCAATGTGTCTGCCAGGAGGTGAAGTGTTAAGTCAACATGTCTACCAAGAGGTGAAGTGTTAAGTGAACGTGTCTGCCAGGATGTGAAGTGTTAAGTCAACATGTCTGCCAGGAGGAGAAGTGTTAAGTCAACATGTGTACCAGGAGGTGAAGTGGTATGTCAACGTGTCTGCCAGGAGGTGAAGTGTTAAGTCAACATGTCTACCAGGAGGTGAAGTGTTAAGTCAATGTGTCTGCCAGGAGGAGAAGTGTTAAGTCAACGTGTCTGCCAGGAGGTGAAGTGGTAAGTCAACATGTCTGCCAGGAGGTGAAGTGTTAAGTCAACGTGTCTACCAGGAGGGGAAGTGTTAAGTCAACATGTCTGCCAGGAGGTGAAGTGGTAAGTCCTAGAGAACAAGATAATCACTCTATATAGGAACCCACACCTTTACATGGAAGTCTTAAAATAGTAATGTTTGTGATTAAAAAATTAATAAGTATTCCATAAATTATTCAATTAGGCATGATGCTTCACAATGCAGGAAATCTAAGAGGTACTTACCTCCCATGAATGTCATTTACCGGTATTTCATATTATAAAATGCAAGTGTGTCCAAAATCAGTTGGACAGATTTATACATTACCATTCCTGTTTTGTCAATGCTGTATAAACACCTTGGTAGTGTATTGTTCTTTCTGGTTTCAAAAGATTTATACATTATCATTCCTGTTTTGTCAATGCTGTATAAACACCTTGGTAGTGTGTTGTTCTTTCTGGTGTCAAAAGATTTAGACATTACCATTCCTGTTTTGTCAATGCTGTATAAACACCTTGGTAGTGTGTTGTGCTTTCTGGTTTCAAAAGATTTAGACATTATCATTCCTGTTTTGTCAATGCTGTATAAACACCTTGGTAGTGTGTTGTGCTTTCTGGTTTCAAAAGATTTATACATTATCATTCCTGTTTTGTCAATGCTGTATAAACACCTTGGTAGTGTGTTGTGCTTTCTGGTTTCAAAAGATTTATACATTATCATTCCTGTTTTGTCAATGCTGTATAAACACCTTGGTAGTGTGTTGTTCTTTCTGGTTTCAAAAGATTTATACCTTATCATTCCTGTTTTGTCAATGCTGTATAAACACCTTGGTAGTGTGTTGTGCTTTCTGGTTTCAAAAGATTTAGACATTATCATTCCTGTTTTGTCAATGCTGTATAAACACCTTTGTAGTGTGTTGTGCTTTCTGGTTTCAAAAGATTTATACATTATCATTCCTGTTTTGTCAATGCTGTATAAACTCCTTGGTAGTGTGTTGTGCTTTCTGGTTTCAAAAGATTTATACATTATCATTCCTGTTTTGTCAGTGCTGTATAAACACCTTGGTAGTGTGTTGTTCTTTCTGGTTTCAAAAGATTTATACATTACCATTCCTGTTTTGTCAATGCTGTATAAACACCTTGGTAGTGTGTTGTTCTTTCTGGTTTCAAAAGATTTATACATTATCATTCCTGTTTTGTCAATGCTGTATAAACACCTTTGTAGTGTGTTGTTCTTTCTGGTTTCAAAAGATTTAGACATTATCATTCCTGTTTTGTCAATGCTGTATAAACACCTTTGTAGTGTGTTGTTCTTTCTGGTTTCAAAAGATTTATACATTATCATTCCTGTTTTGTCAATGCTGTATAAACACCTTGGTAGTGTGTTGTGCTTTCTGGTTTCAAAAGATTTATACATTATCATTCCTGTTTTGTCAATGCTGTATAAACACCTTTGTAGTGTGTTGTGCTTTCTGGTTTCAAAAGATTTATACATTATCATTCCTGTTTTGTCAGTGCTGTATAAACACCTTGGTAGTGTGTTGTTCTTTCTGGTTTCAAAAGATTTATACATTACCATTCCTGTTTTGTCAATGCTGTATAAACACCTTGGTAGTGTGTTGTTCTTTCTGGTTTCAAAAGATTTATACATTACCATTCCTGTTTTGTCAATGCTGTATAAACACCTTGGTAGTGTGTTGTTCTTTCTGGTTTCAAAAGAGTTATACATTATCATTCCTGTTTTGTCAATGCTGTATAAACACCTTTGTAGTGTGTTGTTCTTTCTGGTTTCAAAAGATTTAGACATTATCATTCCTGTTTTGTCAATGCTGTATAAACACCTTTGTAGTGTGTTGTTCTTTCTGGTTTCAAAAGATTTAGACATTATCATTCCTGTTTTGTCAGTGCTGTATAAACACCTTGATAGTGTGTTGTTCTTTCTGGTTTCAAAAGATTTAGACATTATCATTCCTGTTTTGTCAATGCTGTATAAACACCTTTGTAGTGTGTTGTTCTTTCTGGTTTCAAAAGATTTATACATTATCATTCCTGTTTTGTCAATGTTGTATAAACACCTTTGTAGTGTGTTGTTCTTTCTGGTTTCAAAAGATTTAGACATTATCATTCCTGTTTTGTCAGTGCTGTATAAACACCTTGGTAGTGTGTTGTTCTTTCTGGTTTCAAAAGATTTAGACATTATCATTCCTGTTTTGTCAATGCTGTATAAACACCTTGGTAGTGTGTTGTTCTTTCTGGTTTCAAAAGATTTATACATTATCATTCCTGTTTTGTCAATGCTGTATAAACACCTTGGTAGTGTGTTGTTCTTTCTGGTTTCAAAAGATTTATACATTATCATTCCTGTTTTGTCAATGCTGTATAAACACCTTGGTAGTGTGTTGTTCTTTCTGGTTTCAAAAGATTTAGACATTATCATTCCTGTTTTGTCAATGCTGTATAAACACCTTGGTAGTGTGTTGTTCTTTCTGGTTTCAAAAGATTTAGACATTATCATTCCTGTTTTGTCAGTGCTGTATAAACACCTTGGTAGTGTGTTGTTCTTTCTGGTTTCAAAAGATTTATACATTATCATTCCTGTTTTGTCAGTGCTGTATAAACACCTTGGTAGTGTGTTGTTCTTTCTGGTTTCAAAAGATTTATACATTATCATTCCTGTTTTGTCAATGCTGTATAAACACCTTGGTAGTGTGTTGTTCTTTCTGGTGTCAAAAGCACTTTCTTAGATGACCACACAACGTTTCTTTCACATTGCCATAAATTTGCTGTGTCAGTATTAATGTTGTATGTCAGTTTGCTGGGTGGTCTGGTATTTCTTAAGGCTTTTTACATTGCTTCTGCTTTAGCAATGAAACATACAGTATCATTCTTGCTTGAGACCATCTTCTTATAATACTTAAGAAAATAATTAAGAAATTGTTTATATAAAATCTTGGGACATACCATAAAAAAAATCTTCCCACTTGGTCCGTTGCGGGGGGGGCACATCACTTACTCTGTTCCACCCACTCAACGAATTGTCTCCATCCATCACGCTCTTCTTTCATTCTAGATATATAATATTGATAACAGTATTATAATGTAATAACTCATATGTTTAGTGTTTGTCCTCTTTGTCCAGAATGTGTCACAGAGTACATATTTCTGTCACCAGTGGTAATATGACCCTTCAGCTGTAGCAAATAAATATATGACTGTCTTGCTAGAGTTTGATAACAGCTTATTACATTCCCTATGAGTATTCTTTCTTATGTATCAAAATGATTTAGGCTTTAGTTTAACATATGTCTAAGATATCTAACTGTAGGTTCCCATTATGTTGTTGTTGACTTGAGATCATTATGTATTGTTTACATAAGATCTTTATATGTCTCAGTTATGTTGGTTTTTTACATCAGCAATATTGTTAATGTATCAGCAGTGTATAGTTTATGTACTACAGTTTTCATAAGATATGTTTATAATGAAATCTTGGTAGTTCCTGAGAAGCCCCCTGACCCCACAGCTTGCAACCCATCTGAAGGTGTTTGTGGTGATGTCATATACTGATAGGTCATTTAATGGGTTGAATAATATCTGTAAATATAAGTTTTATGGCTGATGATGCAAGTGAAACATGTGTGAGAGACAATATATCAGGGATGTGTACCACACAACTGCTGTCAACATTTCCTCAAAATCCACTCTTCTGCCACTTTCATAAAGTGCTGTTAATTAATGCATCATGTACTTCAAACAACCAACTAGACGAAAATCAGATCGACATAATTGTAGGAATTAGAAGATTTTAATAAATTTTCAGACATTGTTCAAATGGTTTATTAGTTACCACATATTTGAGGTGTTTGTTGGATGAAAGTTGAGATTGTAATAAAATATTGTAACATATTGTAGCCGATGTTGTGTGCTTCTCAGACTGACAAAAGATGGTGTCATTGAAAACACCAAAAGTAAAGTTTGTCAAAAACAGGATTCATGAACTAAGACTGTTAGCTGTTACTGCGCAACTGAATAAAAAATAGTGATGCTATTTTATATTTAATGTATTTGTTAAACATTCTGTTTCTTGGTAAAGTGTAGTGAACCTCTTATTTATCTGACTGTATAATGACATTTTTTTGAGAAAGAAAATGTACAGGAATCATTATGTTTGTTGAATCAATTAGTTATTGAGGGTGTTAAAATTATTTAGTGACTTAGATAGTGAAAGGGGTGCAGTTGCAATAGACTAGCACAGTCATTCTAGACATCTTTGTTGCAGAGGAGATCCACGCAGAACTGTGCTACGCTGAGTGCCTAATAGAGAGAGCCATCCTCAGTTTCATCCAAGACGAGAACCTCATCAGCTTTGTCAAGGGCAGTCTCAAGATACGTGCCTGTCAGCAGTCCTACAAGTAAGTGTGTATGATGAGCATGTCAACACTCCTAGAAGTAAGTGTGTAAGATAACCTGTCAGCAGTCCTACAAGTAAGTGTGTAAGATAGTCTGTCAGCAGTCCTACAAGTAAGTGTGTATGATGAGCCTGTCAGCAAGTAGATATGTATGATGAGCCTGTCAGCAAGTAGTTGTGTATGATGAGTCTGTCAGCAGTCTTACAAGTAGTTGTGTATGATGAGCCTGTCAGCAAGTAGACGTGCATGATGAACCTCTTACCAGTCCAAAAAGAATACATCTATAGTGAGCTTGTTAACAAGCCTGACATTTATTTTGCTTTAGACCTTGTTGGTAAATCTGATAGAACACATGCAAACAAAACATTTTAGTAGAAACAGGCAATACAGAGTGCACACAGTGCACACAGAATGCACACTGGTAAACATCCTGTCTCTATATATGCAGTAGCTTGGAGATGTCCTGCCTTCCAGGACAATTGATGTACACTTAATGACAAGTGTTTGACAATAAATAGTGGCAGTAGGACCAGAGTGCACTGTATCGAAGCAGTTAGTTTCATTTATGTTCAATCTAGCTGTTATCTGCAACAATAAAATCTGTACTGAGCTATGGAGTATACTTGTGTGAACATATGTGCATGCACATATATGTATTTACATTGTGAGTGAAAATGCAATTTATTATATCCAGACAGAAATATGATCAATGTTGACATTAAATGTATCATAGTTGTGACATCAATTGATCACATAAACATCACACCTATAGGCTCTGCTTGCAGGTACTACAAATTAAATATTGATTTCATCTGTGCTTCAAAATCAATCCATTTTGTAAGTAATTATTTATCTTGATTTGTTTATGTTTAATTACCTCGCCTGACGATGTTAGGAGTAAAGTAATAAACAAACAGACAGAAGTATTCCCTGGATCAGAGATCTTATGCATTCCAACATTGTAACTGATATTGTGACTTGTCCAGGGGTAAATCAAACACCTCAACTGTTTATGTAGACATCCAGGTAGCCAACTTGTGATGTCTCAGTGGTGGCCTAACGTGTGGGACATCAACAGCTATAGGAGGAGTCCTGGGTCTGCTGATTAATGAAACTCATAAACCCATTTCTGTAATACACGGAAGACACGATTTATCATCGTAAACAGTTGTAAGCCAAACATGAAAGTGGATCATTTGTCACAGGCCAGAATCAGGGAGAAAAACAAACATTGCTAAAGCTAGGTGTCCCTGTCGATTTACAGATGATTCAATACAGCTGTTGTTTCATGTGAGAAAATAATACACCCTAAATCCTTCTGCTTCTTAGCATGCCGTGCTGTTCATTACATAAAACATACCTGGGTACCGCTTCACTAAGATTCTCATGAGTTTGTCAGCATGATTTTGCTCTTAAAAATAGATTTTACTCTTGTTTTTGATCAAAAAAGACAAGTGTGTGTCATTTAGAATCATAAAAATCACTCCTAAGAATGCTTTTTATTAATGATGAGGTAAAGCTGCTCTATAGCTATTTTACATTCATCATAAAACAGTCAAATGTCGTCAAGGTCAGTGTTGTTAGAGAAACATTTGCAATTCAATTCTGGGTCAATTTTAAGTTGTATCTAACTCAAAATGCACACAAGAAACATTTTCAACATAATACCCACTGTGGAGTTTATCATTGAAATTTCACTCCTCAAATTGTGGGTGGATTTTATGAGCACCTTAGTTTAAATGCATTTTGCAAATATACATAAAAATGAACGACATATTCTGTTTATGATGGATTTTGTTTGACCTATTTATCTTGGTGAAATGGGCCCCATGTACACAATAACTAAGAACCTCGAGATAATGTGATTCACTTACTACGTTATTAATATATAAAAACTAGATATGATATTTGACCACAGGTACAAATGTCAATATAACCTTAACTTGACCTAGGAAAGAGCTCATTCCTAGCACACAATCACATGATGCCTTAGATAATACTATTTATCATCACCAATAAAGCTATCTTTTTGTCCAGTGAGTATTTGACTAAGTCTGAGTATTTGACTAAGTCCATGCTTAAATTGACACATATATTGCTGGGATCAGTAAATATTAAAAGATGGTTAGTAACACTTTGTGCATCTTCTGACTCAGCCCAGGATATTTCAGGCCACTGGCAATGACTGAACAGGTCTAAAGCAGCAACTTGTGTACAACATAATTCATTTTTAATACATATTAACCATTAACTCCCTAGTACAGATATAGAGCTTAACACCTTTGAGATAAATGTGCTATAATCTGTGAAACCCATTGTTATGCACCTATTATAGACAAGATATTACAATGTTTATAGGTGCTTAGATTATGACAATATGATCAGATGATTAGTGTAATATTGGTGTGATTACATAGTGTTCAAGAGTAAATATCTGAAACTGAAATGCACACCACCAAGGTTTTTAAGGCCAGTTGGTTCCAACCCCCGGCCAGTGACCCACCAAGGCGTTTTGTAAAATGTCCGACTGGCATATTGGAAGGATGTCGGAAACGAAGTTTTTTGGAAGAGACGCTAAAAGTCGTAGGTCCGTGGTGGGTACGCCAGGGGAAGTAACAGATGCCACACAGAAGGCTAATCTATAACCTGCGGTCCACTCACAACCTTTCAAGTGCGTAAATACTTAATTATGAAATATGCACACCAACCCATATGGAACACAGAACACTGATGTTTCACATGGATCTGTTCATTAGAATGCTGTAATTTCCTAAATATTGTATGCTCTTATAGCAGTTTAGAAACATAAAAGCTGTTTGAAGCCACATGACAGTGGTGTCATGTTGCAGGGAGTGTGTGCGGATCCTGGAACGGCGGCAGTGGCAGGACACGGACAATAAGTTGCACTTTGAGAGTGGCGTGCGCATGGGCAATGGCATGTTTAACCTGGTAAGACTTGATACTCTGGCATTGGAAAGCAGTTGCTGGAAGTAGGCAATCATTGTAGAGAGTATGCAATGATAACTGATGGGATAGTATGCAGTGACATTTGAGAGTATGCACTGGTAGTTGACAGTATACAGTAACAGCTGAGAGTATGCAGTGACAGTTGAGAGTATACAGTGATTGCTGAATGTATATAGTTACAGTTGAGAATATGCATTGACAGCTGAAAGTGTGCATTGACAGCTGAGAGTATGCAGTGACAGTTGAGAATATGCATTGACAACTGAAAGTGTGCATTGATAGTTGAGAATATGCATTGACAGCTGAAAGTGTGCATTGACAGCTGAGAGTATGCAGTGACAGCCGAGAATATGCATTGACAGCTGAGAGTATGCAGTGACAGCTGAGAGTATGCAGTGACAGTTGAGAATATGTATTGACAGGTGAGATTATGCAGTGACAGCGGAGAGTATGCAGTGACAGCTGAGAGTGTGCATTGACAGCTGAGAGTATGTAGTGACAGTTGAGAATATGCAGTGACAGCGGAGAGTATGCAGTGACAGCTGATAGTGTGCAGTGACAGTTGAGAGTGTGCAGTGACAGTTGAGAGTATGCAGTGACAACTGAGAGTATGCAGTGACAGCTGAAAGTATTCAGTGACAGTTGAGAGTATGCAGTGACAGCTGAGAATATGCAGTGACAGCTGAGAGTATGTAGTGATATCTGAGAGTATGCAGTGACATCTGAGAGTATGCAGTGACAGTTGAGAGTATGCAGTGACAGTTGAGAGTATGAAGTGACAGCTGAGAGTATGCAGTGACAGCTGAGAGTATGCAGTGACAGTTGAGAGTATGCAGTGACAGCTGAGAGTATGCTGTGACAGTTGAGAGTATGCAGTGACAACTGAGAGTATGCAGTGACAGTTGAGAGTATGAAGTGACAGCTGAGAGTATGCAGTGACAGCTGAGAGTATGCAGTGACAGTTCAGAGTATGAAGTGACAGCTGAGAGTATGCAGTGACAGCTGAGAGTATGCACTGACAGTTGAGAGTATGCAATGACAGTTGACAGTATGCAATGACAGTTGACAGTGTTCAATGAGAGTAGACAGTATGTTTTGTTGGTGTTGCCTAAACTGCAGTTGTATCAAATGTTCTTCTACTTTCAGTTAATATCGCTGCTCCCTGGTAAAATTCTCAAGCTGCTAGAGTTTGTTGGCTTCTCTGGCAACAAAGTGAGTGATCAGGCATGGGGTTTTAGCAGAATGCATCCATCTAACACAGATGTACACCTATAGCTGTATGTTGGAACCATCACCAGGTTTATTGCCAAAATGTATTTGTGAGGACTCACTTCAAATATGTGAGTGTTACAATCAAAGTGTAATTTTCTTGTTTTTGGGTGCTTCCTCAAATGGTTCAGCCCATCGCAGATCCAGTTCACTTAGATGTGCAGTGTGTGTTTAAGTAATGGGTGCAGTCATTAATTAGCATTAATTAAAAGCATTATTTAATTTAGTAGTTTGATGATTTCACAAAAACTACATATAAAAGTAGCATAAATTAGCTAGCATGTTGCAGTGGATACTATGTTGGTTTGGTTTTTCGCAAAATTAATTTGAAATGAGACTAGCAAAAAATGTAATTGGTTAAGCACCTTTAAAACCTTTTGGGTCTGCTAGTCAAAATGTTATGCTATAAAAAGTAGAAGAACATTTTTGAGAATTATGAAAATTTGTGAAGAAAAGCACAGAATGGACCAAGCATATTACACATACCCAGCAAAAACTAACCTGGGCTGCTGTATATGGCAGTTACTTTGGTGTTGCTAATGACAGACCCTTTATGAAGAGATTCATCAGACTGATAGTTCCAGTGTAATAATCTTTTTCTCATAATCACAGTCAATTTTAAACTTTTTCTTTGTTATGTTTCAGCAGCTTTCAGCTTTCTTCATCAGACTGACTACCACTAGATGGCAGCACAGAAGTCACTATCCGCAGATGCAGTCACTTGTGTGGGCCCCGGCCACGGCCGTCTCTCCCATGTCTATGACGACCTGCTGTCACTTATGTGGGCCCTGGCCACGGCCGTCTCTCCCATGTCTATGACGACCTGCTGTCACTTGTGTGGGCCCCGGCCACGGCCGTCTCTCCCATGTCTATGACGACCTGCTGTCACTTGTGTGGGCCCCGGCCACTGCCGTCTCTCCCATGTCTATGACGACCTGCTGTCACTTGTGTGGGCCCTGGCCACGGCCGTCTCTCCCATGTCTATGACGACCTGCTGTCACTTGTGTGGGCCCTGGCCACGGCCGTCTCTCCCATGTCTATGACGACCTGCTGTCACTTGTGTGGGCCCCGGCCACGGCCGTCTCTCCCATGTCTATGACGACCTGCTGTCACTTGTGTGGGCCCCGGCCACGGCCGTCTCTCCCATGTCTATGACGACCTGCTGAGGAACCACCCAACCCAAGGCCATTGCGTATAGTGACTGCTGTGCTGCCATCTAGCGGTAGTCAGTCTGATGAAGAAATTTGAAAGCTGCTGAAACGCAACAAAGGAAAAAGTTAAAATTGACTGATATATGAGAAAAAGAGTAATTTATGAAATAAGCAACACAAGTCCAATGTAACTGTTAGAGAGAATTGAAATAGGCCAAATGATGATATTTATTATTGGAAAGTGGACTGTTTATCATGCAGCCACTTTGGGGACAACGATAATAGGAATGTGAGCTCTACAATGTAAACCAGGTACGATGCTGAACCCATGATATACAGCCTCGTCCAAAACTTGAGGTTTCTTAGAGCCCACATTCCTACATGCAAGAAGTGACACGTATTCATATATACATTTACCATACTTGCATCATCCCTACGTGGTAATGGAACTAAAACCGTTGTGCATATAGACATAAACAAATGTGCACAGAATACACTCTTATAAGATGTAACCTTTACTTGCTAACATTCAACCACAAATATACAACTGTAACCACAAACAGGTGAGGCCATTTTGCCCTCCCCAAACTAACCCGTATAAACATAACTCCAAAATACCGAAGGAGGAGTAGAAAACCTGTCACCGCACTAAAACCCCGCGAACACTTGATTTGCAGCTTGTTGCATACCTTCATATATAATGACTGACACATTGTGTGTTGTTGTGTTTCAGAAGAAAGGTCTAACAGAACTGGAACTGGGCAGTCGGTTAGAAAAGAGTCTCCGCGGACCACTGTGTACACTCGCTCTACTGGGCTACCATACTGTCGTTACATTCGTACTGGGTGAGTTCTACATCTATGCCCCATGAAATGGCAATAGCACTGTGGACACACAAAAGAGTCTCCCATGAAATGCAGCTGTTGTCAGACATTCTGCTACCTTTCATACATTAATCATCAATGTCTGCCGTTCAGTGCTGCAAATCCTCATGTGTTTTGTTGTAGGTACGGCCACATTCTGTATGTTTTGTTGTAAGCTATATGCTGTATGTTTTGTTGTAGGTACAGCTGAGGGTGACACAAACCTTGCAGACAAATTATTAACAGCTGCTTTGAGAAATTACCCTAAGGTAAGAACTACATCAGTTGCAACTAAATTTTACTGAAATAACATATGATATATTATGTTTTGCATCTCATCAATTTGTAAAAAACGTGGCCTGTTAAAATATTTATGGATACTGATCCTATGGCAAAGTAGTAGTGTCAACCTGACACATCAATATTGTCAAAATATTGACAGAACAATATTGCCTTCCTGTTCACAAAAGATTTTCTAAAATTATAAATACTACTGAAAATTACAGATTTGATTTGTGTCAAAGGCATTACAAAATATTCTCAGTAAATGAGAATTTTTTTAATTGTAAATCTTGCTCAGCGGCAACTGAATACAAGTGGAGTCTTCTCCATCACATGGTGTGTAATTGTGTTTCGGGGAGTCTTCTCCATCACATGGTGTATGATTGTGTTTCGGGGAGTCTTCTCCATCACATGGTGTGTGATTGTGTTTCGGGGAGTCTTCTCCATCACATGGTGTGTGATTGTGTTTCGGGGAGTCTTCTCCATCACATGGTGTGTGATTGTGTTTCCGGGAGTCTTCTCCATCACATGGTGTGAGATTGTGTTTCGGGGAGTCTTCTCCATCACATGGTGTGTGATTGTGTTTCGGGGAGTCTTCTCCATCACATGGTGTGTGATTGTGTTTCGGGGAGTCTTCTCCATCACATGGTGTGTGATTGTGTTTCGGGGAGTCTTCTCCATCACATGGTGTGTGATTGTGTTTCGGGGAGTCTTCTCCATCACATGGTGTGTGATTGTGTTTCGGGGAGTCTTCTCCATCACATGGTGTGTGATTGTGTTTCGGGGAGTCTTCTCCATCACATAGTGTGTGATTGTGTTTTGGGGAGTCTTCTCCATCACATGGTGTGTGATTGTGTTTCGGGGAGTCTTCTCCATCACATGGTGTGTGATTGTGTTTCGGGGAGTCTTCTCCATCACATGGTGTGTGATTGTGTTTCGGGGAGTCTTCTCCATCACATGGTGTGTGATTGTGTTTTGGGGAGTCTTCGCCATCACATGGTGTGTGATTGTGTTTCAGGGGAGTCTTCTCCATCACATAGTGTGTGATTGTGTTTCAGGGGGCAATGGTGCTGTTTTTTGCCGGGCGACTACAGCAAGTGAAAGGAAACATCAGAGAGGTGAGATACCTCTTCTTATCTGGTTGTCATGGTTACTCCTCAAAAATATTACGTTGTTTTAAGTCCTTGTGGAAGTAACAAAACCATCAGATTTACCTACTAAATAAGTCTTCTGAGATTCAGGTTTGTAAGATGCATGAGTATGTCAAAATCTTAATATGATTAATTGTCTGTGAACACCAACATTTCTCAGATTACAGAATACACTTATAAGATGTAACATGTACTTGCTAACATTCAACATTCAGCCCTATTTGCCTTAACCCCCCATTTAGGGTGACAAACCATGCCTAGTAATTTCTGCTATGTTTTAAATAACATATTACTGATGGTAACAAGGATTCCCTTCAGTAGTCTATAATATAACACAAACACACACACACACACACACACACACACACACACACACACACACACACACACACACACACACACACACACACACACACAGACTGCTAAAAATCTTGGTATTCATTAGTAATTTGTTGTCTTTAATTTGTAGGCGATATTGAAGTTTGAGGAGTCGATCAACTCACAGGAGGAGTGGTGTCAGTACCATCACCTGTGCTTCTGGGAGCTCATGTGGTGCCACAGGTCAGTTACATGTGTAGTGACACATCTAGTGACATGTCCATTGACACATCTCGTGACATTTCCAGTTACACGTCCTTTATCATGCATTTACAAATGTATTGTTTGTTACATTATGTATGTTGTAGTTAAAATGTATTGTTTGTTACATTATGTATGTTGTAGTTAAAATGTATTGTTTGTTACATTATGTATGTTG
The DNA here is from genome assembly GCA_963662155.1 of Lamellibrachia columna. Classification (NCBI taxonomy): domain Eukaryota; kingdom Metazoa; phylum Annelida; class Polychaeta; order Sabellida; family Siboglinidae; genus Lamellibrachia; species Lamellibrachia columna. The sequence goes on from OY759265.1 coordinate 30,697,612, forward strand.
TAGTTAAAATGTATTGTTTGTTACATTATGTATGTTGTAGTTAAAATGTATTGTTTGTTACATTATGTATGTTGTAGTTAAAATGTATTGTTTGTTACATTATGTATGTTGTAGTTAAAATGTATTATTTGTTACATTATGTATGTTGTAGTTGAAATGTTTAGTTTTCAAGGCACCCAACTAGTTGATATGAAATTCTATTATTCTTATTTTTTGGTTTATTTGTTATGTTACAATTACTATAATTTATATCACATTGTCACCATGGTGATGGAACTTTATAGGTATGTGTAGTGCAGATACAAGTAGGTTGTCATGGAAATACATTGGAATGTGTAGTACAGATACTAATGCATTGCCATGGAAACATGTTGTAGTTTCCTTGGCGACTGGTTGCTGGCGATGAAGTACGCTGAGAAGTTATGTCGAGAGAGTCAGTGGAGCAAGGCAATCTACACCTTCCAGAAGGCATCCTTCCTCATGATGTGTGACGACCAGACAGTCGAGACACACGCACATATCACATACCTCTTCAGGTCGGCTCATCCTTAATAATAATAAACATTGTTTATTCACGATAAACCTTATAAAATATTAACTTTGTAAGGGTTGTGTGTCTATAACATGAATATACTGGTAAATATTTGTAGCATTGCCTATAATTAAATAATTACATAAGAGAGTATATTATAAAATGCAGTAAAGGTACATTAGAAACAATGGATTCAAATATATTTTTTTAAAATGTATTGCTTGCCAAATTGGGAATTAAGATGAATATTCTGAGTCTGAGCAGTTGTGTAGCCACATGATGAAGTGGGCTCTTAAGTTGTGATGGACCAAGTTTAATAAACCTTACTGTTCTATAATTTCTTGACAAGAACCACTATCGTGTTAAAAAATGTCACCCATAGTCACAAATAAAATTACTATCACACATGTTGTGGTTAGTTTCATAATGCCCATGGCGTTTATCTCTCGATGTTTATTGCTGTCTGCTAATACAAAAATTAGATCTGTGACTTGAACCATCTTCTTTTCTGTCTCTCAAAAATTTATTAAATTTATATCTAAAATTGTCATTCAATGTCATTCCTGCCACTCATTAATTTATCATAATCAGTTTAGATGAAACTACAGGAGAACTACCTTGGGGAACTGTTCAACTGTTCATCTTGTGTGATGTAATCCCTCAGACAGTGGCTCATAAGATGCTCTCCTGCTTCAGTGAGGTGCCACGACTAAAGCAGAAGATTGCAGGAAAGTCCATTCCCGTTGAGAAGTTTGCCGTCAAGAAGGCACTCCGCTACATCGAACAGAACCATCGACTCACACTGCCAGCTTACGTGAGTCTAGCGTCACCCAAGGCATCACTTACTGTTAATGTATTTTCTTACTAGAACCCTTGGAATGTCTGATCATAAATTACATTCTCTATAAGTCCAATAGTAATAATTTTCAATGTAAAAATGATAATCCCAGGTAAGGACGAAGCTACTGAATAGCCTGCTCCGCCAAGAGACTTTACAGCTTTCCGGTGAATCTTCCATGTGATTCTATGTGTCATAAGGGCTAACTGAGACTATTCAGTTATACACGTGACTGTTTGGGAGCGAGATGTGTTGTAGTTGTGGTGATGTGTATAGGTATTGCCCATTGCCTGCAGGAGATCATCTATGTGTGGAATGGCTTCAACATCTTGGGCAAGAAGGAGGGGTTGTTGAAGCCCATCATCAGCACCGTGGAACAGACACTCAATGAGATAGTGCAACATCCTGGTGAGGAACATTGGTGGTTGCAGTTAGACAGCAAGACGGCCACTGAGGTCGAACTCCGCTGACTCCAACCATCTGTCTCCAGACGCCTCTGTCCCTCATTGCTGTGTGCAACTCTCCAGGCTCCAGACACCTCTGTCCCTCATTGCTGTGTGCAACTCTCCAGGCTCCATACTCCTCTGTCCCTCATTGCTGTGTGCAACTCTCCAGGCTCCAGACACCTCTGTCCCTCATTGCTGTGTGCAACTCTCCAGGCTCCAGACACCTCTGTCCCTCATTGCTGTGTGCAACTCTCCAGGCTCCATACTCCTCTGTCCCTCATTGCTGTGTGCAACTCTCCAGGCTCCAGACACCTCTGTCCCTCATTGCTGTGTGCAACTCTCCAGGCTCCATACTCCTCTGTCCCTCACTGCTGTGTGCAACTCTCCAGGCTCCATACTCCTCTGTCCCTCATTGCTGTGTGCAACTCTCCAGGCTCCATACTCCTCTGTCCCTCATTGCTGTGTGCAACTCTCCAGGCTCCATACTCCTCTGTCCCTCATTGCTGTGTGCAACTCTCCAGGCTCCCGACACCTCTGTCCCTCATTGCTGTGTGCAACTCTCCAGGCTCCATACTCCTCTGTCCCTCATTGCTGTGTGCAACTCTCCAGGCTCCAGACACCTCTGTCCCTCATTGCTGTGTGCAACTCTCCAGGCTCCATACTCCTCTGTCCCTCATTGCTGTGTGCAACTCTCCAGGCTCCAGACACCTCTGTCCCTCATTGCTGTGTGCAACTCTCCAGGCTCCAAACACCTCTGTCCCTCATTGCTGTGTGCAACTCTCCAGGCTCCATACTCCTCTGTCCTTTATTGCTGTGTGCAACTCTCCAGGCTCCAGACACCTCTGTCCCTCATTGCTGTGTGCAACTCTCCAGGCTCCATACTCCTCTGTCCCTCACTGCTGTGTGCAACTCTCCAGGCTCCATACTCCTCTGTCCCTCATTGCTGTGTGCAACTCTCCAGGCTCCATACTCCTCTGTCCCTCATTGCTGTGTGCAACTCTCCAGGCTCCATACTCCTCTGTCCCTCATTGCTGTGTGCAACTCTCCAGGCTCCAGACACCTCTGTCCCTCATTGCTGTGTGCAACTCTCCAGGCTCCATACTCCTCTGTCCCTCATTGCTGTGTGCAACTCTCCAGGCTCCAGACACCTCTGTCCCTCATTGCTGTGTGCAACTCTCAAGACACACATCTTGTTTTAGACAGTCAATCAGTGTAAATGCCAGTCTGCCTTGGCTTAATCTTGTATGTAACTTTGTTCATTCCACTGTAGAAGTTGCCAGTGAATTTTTACAGTGGTTCACAATATTCTTTATGTAATATCCATTTACTTGGTTTTTGAGTGCTTTTGTTCCAGTACTGGCTAATGTGACATTGCTTGCATGTAATAAATGTGAAAGAAGTATGTTCAATTAACGTAAAATATAATGCAACAATGTAGTTAGTATGTAAACTGTTGTAACGTGCCAGGTCACAGCATTGCAGCATAGAGTCAGAGACAGTCAGCTATACATGTCCCTAGTATCTATGATTTAACTAGAATTTGTATCACAGTTTTATTGTATTACAGTATTATTGTATTACAGTATTATTGTATTACACTTTTATTGTATTACAGTTTTATTGTATTCATTAAAATGTTGACAGCTACAACATTCATCAACTGTGATTGTTGTTGTTGCTACAGATGACTACATCTATTATCATGATGACTACTGCCTTGCCCTGCTACTCAAGGGTGTATGCCTGAGACATAGCAACAAGTTGTTCCAGGCAGAGCAATGCTTCAGAGAAATCTGCATCCTGTAAGTAAATCATTTGCCTCGTTAAGTGGGCCCATGTTTCCATTCAGTGTTATGTTGTTAAACAGGTAACTAAGGAAAATCTCCAATAAGTAATCTTCTTTTGATTGCTTGCACTCATAGAAACAGAAGTGCTATGAGAGATTATCACTACTGCATCAATGAGGCTGCTTTACACGAATGATTTATGCCCCAATTGGTTGGGCAACAGTGTCACATGACAACGAGCAGCTAAGTGTGTGTGTGTTTAGACTAGCAACGTGTCTAGACACTATGAGTGCGACCTACTGACTCGCGCCAATCCTGACTTTAGCTTTGATGACAGGTCATAGATAGATGCACCAGCTGTTGATTGCGACGGTTGCTGATTGGTCACTGCTTCAAAAGTGCAACTGACAGTCCATGGAACTGGACCCAGCTTCAAATCAAATGACATAATTGTAGCCACAAATTGGTGTCGCTAATCACAACCAGTTCTTGCACCGCGGTATTGCATGAAGCCGTCTCGGTCAACAAATAAAAAAATTGACTTGTGTAAACCGGCCTTAAAAGTTTGGATGTTTTGTGCCAACAGGGAGAAGATGTTGTCTCAAGACCTCTATCTCGTGCCCTACGCACTGCTTGAGCTGGCCGTGCTACAGACTACTTCGGGACGCCTTCAGGACGCCCGCATTACTCTTGACAAAGCCAGGTGAGCAGTCACATGATCTCATATAGTGTTTGATGGTTTTTATGCATATTTGACATCTGGGCAATATATTTGTTTCAGATCTGGATTTATGAAATAACTAATGCTAAATCATTGAGATGATGCACAAAATTCTTCGTAAAGTTCTTTTCGCGTAAATATAAATTACAATTAATAAATCTAACAATGTTGAATTTTGAACAGGTTGATGCTTTAAAATGTAAAACTGTGAACAAATTGTTTAAATGCTTCGCCAAACATGGATGTTCAGCCACAGTGCACGATTGTATCGTTGGATTTTAGACATAACTACAAGGGCTACTCACTGGAGACGAGACTTCACTTCCGCATCCACTCGGCAACACTGCAGCTAGATGCACGTGAAAACAGTGACACACATAGTGACACGTCACTCCAAGATATTCCCTCCGTGTCACCAGCAGACAGTAGCAAAACATTCTCCTTCCCCGGCAGCAACGGCGGTGGTGGGTCACCTGCTGAAGGTGTTTGACCAAAGTGAAACGTTTCTGTTTCTTTACACAGGTCACATCTCCCAACTTTTGTCTCACCTTTCAGTGTTTGTATATTTCTTTATAATAATCACTGTTTGGCGACAAATCTCAAACAGGTGGTCAACTATGTGTTGTGAGGAATGACACTCGTAATTTACTGTGATTTTTTTTTTATTTATAACCTGTAATATGGGAGATCTATTCATTACCTTGCTAAATGACAAAAACATTATTTGTATATAAAAGTACACGTTTTGAGGCCATTGTATAACACAATATACCATACAATTGATCAACAATTTTCTAAATCTTTTGCTTACATTTGAATTCTACCGTCCCAAATCGGGACCATAGATTGCCTTAACAAAATCACTGCAATTGATACATAAATGATAACTAGTTAGATTAATAAGATTACCCACTTTTCCATGAGGACCAGTTTTGAAATAATTGTTCAGAGTTGCTCATTTTGGCACCTTCCTGGGAGGAGACATTACATGCCGGCAAGGCACTTACATGTGCAGTTGAAATGTCCACGTGTCATTGTGTCCGGTTTTATTGATGTGTCTTTTGGCAGAGTACATTAGTTAGGATTCACAGCACGTCACCCACTCGTGTGTGTGTTATTTATAGGGACATGCTGCCAAGTTTTTTAAATGAAGTGTTGACCGTGGTGTGTGCAGATATGATGTAATATATCAAAATGGCATTTGTATTTCCTGGAGCCAGTTGTTATCATGCACTGTAATCCTGCAGACTTTGTCACTGTCAAATTTGTTGCAGAATGTTAAGCAATATTATTGTTGTTAAGAGTTTAAAAAACAGACATTTGCTCAGCAGATACACGGTTCTAAACAATGAAACAGCTTGTCGCATTGCGAGACATTTTTTTATACTTCTACATGGCACAAAACATAATTCAGCAAAAAAAATTAGCACGTCTTTACTGGCAATACAAATTATTTCTATGCCTGACGCAGTTGCTTGGTTACCGTAATGTAACATAAGTGGTGTTTAACACAAGTGGTGTAATTTGGGGACTAGTGTTGAACAACTGAAAAGTGGTGCCAACTGTTTAGCACCAGATGGCGTCACTTCAGTTGTTCCACACTAGTCAAATTACAATAATTATGCTGATTAAAAAAGGGGTTTACGCTAATTAGGGCATGTATGTTTAATAGGTCGAATGCGGTATTTCTTTTCAAAGCACCCTGCCATTATATTTACTGATTATGTACACTTACCATCTCTTCAACCAGGGTTTTTGAAAGTTTAAAATGTACTAAGCAACAAGGTCAAAGTGGAAGGAATCATTAACATTTTAATGGAGTGAACATTAAAAATTGCACAAAATTGTTCATTACCAGCACATTTAAACTTTGAGTTTTTGAAAAAATTTTTCCAACGATGTGGTTATATATATATCAAATAATTCATTGTCAGTGTATCTTTTAATACATTTACATTATCTTGAATCACGTCTTCAACCATGTAGTTGAGGAATATGTAACAATTGTGAATGTGAATAGCAAACACAGTTTCTTGTTCAACTGTTTATGTTTTTACTACCAATTCCATGTTTTTAGTAAAGAATAAACAAAATAATGTTATTGGCAAATAAAAATGCAGTAAATTTACAACATATTTATGTAGCCTTGAGAAACAGATACATGTAAAATGTGATCATTTCGACACACCCATATCGTTGCTGAAAATGTCACATTTAAGAAAAGTTGTGTTGTGTCTGACTGAGATCAAAGTTACAATTTCTGCATCATGTTTCACAATGAAGCATACTGTGAGAATAATCAGATTGTAGTAATACATGTGTATACACGTGTACCATGTTGATGTGTACCAAGTCAGCTATAAACAAGGTGTGTGTGCATGCGTGCGTGCGTGCGTGCGTGCGTGCGTGCGTGCGTGCGTGCGTGCGTGCGTGCGTGCGTGCGTGCGTGCGTGCGTGCGTGCGTTGTGAACTTAGTCATCATTTCCTTACGACTGTTTGCTCCTGTTGGGAGTGCCAACTTGGATCTTCATCCACGGCGACACCCGTCTGTGTAAAGGGTTTTCTAAGTAGAATCTTAAAATGCATTGTTTTGGAAAAAAATAGAATCATGTACTGGTCATGTGAATAGGTTTAAGTTTTTAAAGGCATTGTTTTAGCAGCATAATGCCAGTAACATTGTTGAAACCAATTTGTTTTGGTGTATCCTGTTCTTCATAAGGTGTCAGGTTGTTCTGTCAGTTTACAAGGTGTTATGACTTCAGTAGATGGTGCTTATTCATGCAGTGCAGTAAAGTCTTGCTGCAAATGAAAATATTTTACCAAATATATAGTCCCGTCATTTCATGTATACATAGTCCCTATGCCATACTTGTGTATATAACTCTGGGGTTATTCATGTACTTGTACAGTTGTATGACCTGGTGGTGCAACTGCTGTATAACAAACAGGCAGGTAAACTGGTAATTTGTAGTCAAAATTAAAAATTGCTAGGAGGATATTGGCTACAGATCATGATCTGTCATCCTAGCTGAAACATATTGGTTGTTGATCATGATTTCTGTGATTGGTTCTACTGATGTGTGTAACTTGCACAGTGGTACACTGTTGCATTGGACAGAATAAGTTAGTGTTATCATCTGCTACATTTGCTCGTGTCAAATAATTGGACGGAATAAGTTATAATGTTATTATCTACTACACTTGCCCTTGTGTCAAATAAATAAATGAATGAAATTGTGTTATCATCAGTTGCGGTGTTAATTACATCCCAACTTGAATGGAATTTATTAAATTTCATCTTGTTAAAAGGATGTGTATATTGTAAATGGAACATTAAGGTAAGATTATACTTTATAAATAACAAATCCTGATGTTTGTGAAATAAAGGCATATCCAGCTGCTTTCAGTTTTACTGTTATGTTTGAGGGCGCTATACCAGTTTCACCTTTAGAAAGAAAATATCTGGTGACATTGTAAAATATGCCTTGAGGCACTGGCAGATATTGTGCTGGATTGGTGAAGATAGTTTATGGAAATAATGAGTATTTGAATGAGTCAACTAGAGAGTAGTGGACAAGACCAATAGCAGGGGGTGATGTTAATTACTGCATCATTGCACAGGATGATTATACAATGAGTCAACTAGAGAGTAGTAGACAAGACCAATAGCAGGGGGTGATGTTAATTACTGCATCATTGCACAGGATGATTATACAATGAGTCAACTAGAGAGTAGTGTACAAGACCAATAGCAGGAGTTGATGTTAATTACTGCATCATGGCACAGGATGATTACACAATGAGTCAACTAGAGAGTAGTAGACAAGACCAATAGCAGGGGTGATGTTAATTACTGCATCATGGCACAGGATGATTATACAATGAGTCAACTAGAGAGTAGTAGACAAGACCAATAGCAGGGGGTGATGTTAATTACTGCATCATTGCACAGGATGATTATACAATGAGTCAACTAGAGAGTAGTGGACAAGACCAATAGCAGGGGGTGATGTTAATTACTGCATCATTGCACAGGATGATTATACAATGAGTCAACTAGAGAGTAGTGGACAAGACCAATAGCAGGGGGTGATGTTAATTACTGCATCATTGCACAGGATGATTATACAATGAGTCAACTAGAGAGTAGTGGACAAGACCAATAGCAGGGGGTGATGTTAATTACTGCATCATTGCACAGGATGATTATACAATGAGTCAACTAGAGAGTAGTGGACAAGACCAATAGCAGGGGGTGATGTTAATTACTGCATCATTGCACAGGATGATTATACAATGAGTCAACTAGAGAGTAGTGGACAAGACCAATAGCAGGGGGTGATGTTAATTACTGCATCATTGCACAGGATGATTATACAATGAGTCAACTAGAGAGTAGTGTACAAGACCAATAGCAGGGGGTGATGTTAATTACTCCATCATGGCGCAGGATGATTATACAATGAGTCAACTAGAGAGTAGTGGACAAGACCAATAGCAGGAGGTGATGTTAATTACTGCATCATTGCACAGGATGATTATACAATGAGTCAACTAGAGAGTAGTGGACAAGACCAATAGCAGGGGGTGATGTTAATTACTGCATCATGGCACAGGATGATTATACAATGAGTCAACTAGAGAGTAGTAGACAAGACCAATAGCAGGAGGTGATGTTAATTACTGCATCATTGCACAGGATGATTATACAATGAGTCAACTAGAGAGTAGTAGACAAGACCAATAGCAGGGGGTGATGTTAATTACTGCATCATTGCACATGATGATTATACAATGAGTCAACTAGAGAGTAGTGTACAAGACCAATAGCAGGAGGTGATGTTAATTAGTGCATCATGGCACAGGATGATTACACAATGAGTCAACTAGAGAGTAGTAGACAAGACCAATAGCAGGGGGTGATGTTAATTACTGCATCATGGCACAGGATGATTATACAATGAGTCAACTAGAGAGTAGTGGACAAGACCAATAGCAGGGGGTGATGTTAATTACTGCATCATTGCACAGGATGATTATACAATGAGTCAACTAGAGAGTAGTGTACAAGACCAATAGCAGGGGGTGATGTTAATTACTGCATCATGGCACAGGATGATTATACAATGAGTCAACTAGAGAGTAGTGGACAAGACCAATAGCAGGGGGTGATGTTAATTACTGCATCATTGCACAGGATGATTATACAATGAGTCAACTAGAGAGTAGTAGACAAGACCAATAGCAGGGGGTGATGTTAATTACTGCATCATTGCACAGGATGATTATACAATGAGTCAACTAGAGAGTAGTAGACAAGACCAATAGCAGGGGGTGATGTTAATTACTGCATCATGGCACAGGATGATTATACAATGAGTCAACTAGAGAGTAGTGGACAAGACCAATAGCAGGGGGTGATGTTAATTACTGCATCATTGCACAGGATGATTATACAATGAGTCAACTAGAGAGTAGTAGACAAGACCAATAGCAGGGGGTGATGTTAATTACTGCATCATTGCACAGGATGATTATACAATGAGTCAACTAGAGAGTAGTGTACAAGACCAATAGCAGGGGGTGATGTTAATTACTGCATCATGGCGCAGGATGATTATACAATGAGTCAACTAGAGAGTAGTGGACAAGACCAATATCAAGGGGTGATGTTAATTACTGCATCATTGCACAGGATGATTATACAATGAGTCAACTAGAGAGTAGTGTACAAGACCAATAGCAGGGGGTGATGTTAATTACTGCATCATGGCACAGGATGATTATACAATGAGTCAACTAGAGTGTAGTGGACAAGACCAATAGCAGGGGGTGATGTTAATTACTGCATCATGGCACAGGATGATTATACAATGAGTCAACTAGAGAGTAGTGGACAAGACCAATAGCAGGGGGTGATGTTAATTACTGCATCATGGCACAGGATGATTATACAATGAGTCAACTAGAGAGTAGTGGACAAGACCAACAGCAGGGGGTGATGTTAACTACTGCATCATTGCACATGATGATTATACAATGAGTCAACTAGAGAGTAGTAGACAAGACCAATAGCAGGGGGTGATGTTAACTACTGCATCATGACACAGGATGATTATACAATGAGTCAACTAGATAGTGGACAAGACCAATAGCAGGGGGTGATGTTAACTACTGCATCATTGCACAGGATGATTATACAATGAGTCAACTAGAGAGTAGTAGACAAGACCAATAGCAGGGGTGATGTTAATTACTGCATCATTGCACAGGATGATTATACAACACCAGACTCTGTTATAAGGTTTGTCTTTCATTTCAATATAATGGCACTGAGCCGTTTCTAGCGAGACAACAAAAACATGGATTAAGGATTTAATCTTTAAAATTTCAACAAATAACAGACATATGAAGATCACCATGGTTTAGCCAGGCGGTCCCCCAGCCAGGTGACCCCTGTAAAATTGGTGCTACATTCTTTTACACATGGCAGATTCTGAAAAATTACACTGGTTACACACGTACTCATTCATTCATACTGGCAAATGAAGTACTTTATAATGCAAGACTACTACATCACATGTTCCTGTGCTATCATGTAGGAAATTATGAAGTGGCTTCTTATTAAAAAAAGTAGATGAGATGTATTCCAAGACTGGAGCTACTGACACTGACAACGCAGATAAAACATTTAACCATTATTGCTGAACTGTGACTGAGGCACTGGAAATGGCATCCACAGTCTGCAAAATGTCCCATACTGTAAGCATGAAACAAACTGCTGTTAAGGGAACATGCTAGTCGACGTACACTACACCCTGCACAAGATAACCAAATAGTCAAGATGTCATGCAAGTGTAAAACGACTGTTAATTATAAACATTTAAATCAGTCACATAACAGTAAACCAGATTACACCTGTTCAACATTTCTGGGAAATTCCACAAAATATACCCTCAGATAGTAACCATCTATGTAAAAATCATATTTTCTGCACAACACTTACAAGTTGAATAAGTACATGTCTGGAGGTCTGCAAGATGACAGTTGTATAGCAGTTAGGGTGGTTACAGACACGGTCTGACCGTCATTATCGTAAAGCCATGCTATATGGTATGAACTATATCTATTCCACCAGCCCAACTACCCAAATGTGTTTTAATGAATTTTTTTTTAATGTGAACAATTCAAGTGGACCTGCTGCATGATGAACAAAGCAACCTAATAGGCGGACTGGGATAGCCAACTCTTATTTCATTTATTTATTACTCCCAATTGTTCCTACGATACCAGTATGGAAATATACTTGTTTTGTAATATATTTGTGTAATCACTGTTCCTACAAGGCTCCTCCGGGTGTTATCTATATCACTCAGTCCACCCATTGGGCGGGCCCTGTTGAACGGCAAGGTCAATATTCGTAAATAGATAACAGTCAAACTACATTTTTAAATTATGGTTTGTTAAAAAACATTTGGGCCATCGCGATGTTAGAAACATTATAGTTTATGCTGTATAATATGAGTTCACGATAAAACTAATTAGACTTTGTACCTTTAGATACAGTCCAGTCATTTCCCAACGACATCAATATACAAGCAAACTTAAAATACACCAGCAACACAACATGTTAAGATCCTGCTTTAACATTTGTTTTAGTTAAGTGCTAAATTCATAACATTGAACATAATTTGCCCGATAGCAGAAATTACACAGGACAGTTTTGTACTAAAATAAGATAATTTGTGATTTTCAACTACCAAAGCAATATGTTTGTATGGCGAGCAAACCACAAACTTCATGACATAATCCCCAACATAAAATACTAACAAAAGGCACAATATTGCTGAAGATGCATTAGATAGAATATATTCCTATAGCCTGTGAAATGCTGGTTGTGAGAAGTGAAGGCAACAGTGTCCTGACGTCCTTAGCTGACAGCCTTCAGTTCAACCTCAAACATCAGTGTACTGTTTGGTGGAATCGGTCCAATACGTTGTGATCCATAGCTGTCAACAGAAGCTCGTTTGTAAAGGGTTTTCATTTGTTAACTGATTCTTTAATATTCAATTTTGAGTAAATTTTACGCTGAAACTAGCTTCAAATGTACACCTCTAACTTTCATAAAATTTCAGGTAAAACTCAAAAACATAACTTGGGTTGAGGTTGTTGGCACTCTAAGCAAGCTTCTTATTGAAAACTCTCAAAAGTCTTCTTTTCTAATATAAATTTTTTCTCATACCCAGTGAACAAATAAGTCAAATGTGGTTGAAAAGTGATCAATGGAACGATTATCAGCCAATTTTCTACTTATTTTGCCAATTGTGTACAGTGGACATATGAAGAACAATTTTGTTCCTTACCATACGATGGATTTCAAGAGCATCTTAGTAAAATGATCACTAGGCCATATAAAACACCAAACAATGTAACCACGCTAACTATGGAAAGAAATGAAATAAAGCACAAGACACCTGCAAGATCCAACTCACCCCATTGTGGGAGGAACGGTCAGCTTCCTCTTACCACCAACTTTCATCCCTACAAGCAAATACAGCAGAGCTTGCTACTCAAAAAGCAGGCAATCGAAGGGGGGGGGGTGGTACTGGCTGGATTGTTCAATTGGGGACATGTTTTTGTTGAACAATCCAGAATTAACATGGATCATTTTTTTGGGTAACTTACTAAAGTGTGAATAGCCTTATGTCGTGGCATAGCCTTATGTCGTGGCAAAGCCTTATGTCGTGGCATAGCCTTATGTCGTGGTATAGCCTTATGTCGTGGCATAGCCTTATGTCGTGGCATAGCCTTATGTCGTGGTATAGCCTTATGTCATGGCATAGCCTTATGTCGTGGTATAGTCTTGTCGTGGTCAAAATTTAAAAACTCATTTTATGTAGACCTGTAGAATCAGTTGTGAGATGGGACACATTCTTTATCATCAAATAGCTGACACATCACTCTATCTCTGGATACATACAGCTGGATTGGCAATTTTGCACTTTTTTAAATTAGATTTTGTTTGCTCGTCTCGTTTCAGACTCATTTCACAATAAATTTAATCGTCTAGTACCCACCATGACAGGCTAACTTGTACAAACTGGTTATTTGGACTGGAACCAGTCAAAAATGGCAAAGTGGCCCGGTTTATATATACTATAACAAAAGACTTTTCACACTTGCAATCAAAGTTAATTCTTTCAAAGATTAAACCAACTTCACATTAAACAATTCTCACACTAGATTTAAAAATCGGCGAACCCAATTTGTGATGGGCTAAATCAGTTGACGAGGAAGCATTTAAATGAATATACCATTCAAAAAGTCTTACATTATAAAGTATTTAATTGGCTGGTATCAATGGATGAGTATGTAACCAGTGTAATTTGTAAGCCACTAAACAGACTAAGGAGTGCTGCAACCTACCACGCAGGCCAACATCCCAGCCTTTGATCACTTCACTCTTGCCAAGTCGGAACTTGAATGGTCTCGACCCAACATTGGAGTCAAACAACTTGCCACTGCTCTTCACACGACCACTGTAGTAAACATGCACCTGTAAACAGACAGATATTGTAAACAGATTGACTGTAAATATAATGTAAATGGATACCTGTAAACAGAGTATGTAAAAATGCCTCAATTCTCTTAATTTTTTTATCTCAAAGTTCATCAGTTAAGTTAGCAATGTTTCATGTGTTATTCTTTATTGCTGTAGTAAATTAACCAACACAAATTGTATAAAACGAGAATTTTATTGATCAATAAACTAACTGATAAAAAACTTTATATTTCACCTTCAACGGTGAAGATTTATTGGTCTATTTTTTATTGCAGCACAGTGGCCTATATAAATATATATATATAGTGACAGATAGTGACAGCTAAGAGTATGCAGTGACAGTTGAGAGTATGTGGTGACATGTAGAGAAAGCGGAAATTTGTTTCTACTTTCAGTAAATATCGCTGCTCCGCTCCAAATTTTATTACTCTTGTATGTTTTTAGTATTACGATTGTGATATGTAATGTTTAGTTCAGTGTGTTATTGGGTCTAACGCCACAACACTACGAATTCCTTGTACTTGCTACTTGGTAATAAAACGTATCTTTATCTAAAGACAAAACATCAATACAGTGGAACCTCATTATTAGGGTCACCCACAGGACTGGGCCAAAGTGACGCTAGTAGTGAGGTGATCTTAATACTGAATATGGGCACTGAAGCATTATGGGAATTGGAAAAATTGCTCAGATGCATGTTATTTTAATAGTAATGCATATTAAGCAAATACATGTGCAGTGTAGTGTCTGAATTATTTATAATCAATCAATATGATTTTTTTCTGTTAAACTCAGCTTGTTACTACACGTCTTTTTGCTTTCGCTTTCGCTTCCATTTCGCACATATCAGGGCATCATGTTTGAGGCGAGCGATCTCTCTCCCTATCGCTCGCGCAAATCAATAATCTAGGGAGTGATTTATCACTCGCATAAATTGCTAAAATCGCTCGCTGCCTGCAAGTGTTTGTCTTGACAAGTAGTTTCCCCGAGTACTAGATTCACTAGGAAAGTCTACCCTCTTTATAACGCAGTGTTCGGGCTCCAATATTTGGAGTTCACAAATCATCCATCAGCGGGGATTGCGATCACAGCCCACTGCACCAAGATTGCAGGAACACCATCAAAGCCACGATGTGCTGGCCACGTGGTTTATAAAAAAGTTATCAAATGAGTGGACTAGCATCGATGTATATCATGTTTAAATGTCACATACTGTTGTATGTTGAACTGAATAAAATACATGTACAGTTATGGACTAGATAAGGGATCAACAATACTTCACTACGATCTGATTGACCGACTACGCTGTAATGGGAATCGAAAATAATAACCTGGATCTGAGCCACTGAACTCGCATATGTGTTGATACGGAGTGTAAAAGTTGATTAAACATTAAAAACAACAATTTAAATAATTGTGCCACTTCGTATTTCAACTGCTCTGAACACACAAATTAAATTCATCTCCGGTACCATTTAACACTGATTCAGTTTCATGTGCGGATGACGAATTCATATTTTTGCGCACCGAGTTTGAGTTGTGCGTTTGGCATTATGATGCAATGGAAGCATGCCATTTCACCCTGGTTTATATTATATAGCTGCATTTAAAACTATACATGGCGTATTTGTGAATCTCAGTCGCACATGAAACCAGTGCCATGTCGTGGCCACTGCCACGGGGCCCATGGCAGTCATGGGCACAGCACACTGCCACGGCACTGGCCTTGCCTAGGCTATGCGTACGGTGATCGATGACATGTTGCAATTCAAAACCGTTTGACCAATTGCATTATATGGGGTTTACTAAAGTAAACATTTATTTCATTGTACAAAAGTCATAGCGCCAACAAGTACCAATAAAAATTTCTTGGCGACAACGACAGAATCTGAATGGTAAATGGTGGCGCCACCACATGCTAAAAAAACAACTAACAAATCGCTCAACTAAATTAATTTGGCATATTTAGGCGAGCAATTTATCGCTCGCCTGTTGTTTTCAAACGTGAAACCCTGATACACCGGTAATAATCTAACAATTCGTAAATTATACTGTTTCATTTATTGGTTCATTTGGCTTCTGACTACAGAAAACAGCTTTAGTTTGCCCTGACTACGTTTTGCCACCTGAACCTACCACTCCAATTGAGCTCAACTTTGATTTTATTGTTAGCTTCGAAGACCGAGCCGTCGTGTTTATCTATAAAATCTACTCATACGGTTAGAATTTCAGTTCAGATGATGACTGAGGATCTTGCTGCTTCTTTTATAGTTTTCTGAAGTTTACTGGTTACTGGTCCGTGGCTTAGAACACTTAGACTGTACTGTTATCAAAATGGTCGGTGTTGCCTTTAATGGACATATGTCGAGTTGATAGTTTATTGGTTCATATGGCCGGTTTGATCGTTATCGAACAAATCGAAACTTCGTTTTTAAAAATTGTCCCCATTTTGGATCGGCCGATATCGAATCATTCAGCCAACTGCCAATGGTTTCTGCCATTGCTATCTCTGATCAAATCTACTTTTGTTTGTAAACCCAACTCATTCCTAACACGTCTTTTCGCTTTTGCTTCCATTTCGCATACACCGTTAATAATCAAATCATAAATTATACTGCATAGTCTTCCTTTATTGGCTCATTTGCCTTCATTGTACAACGTTTTTCCATGTTAATTTACTCTAATAGAGCTCTTCAATCATTAAGCAAATAATCATGTGAATATTGGCAGCATCGAAGATGGTGTTTTTCTGTAAATCTACTCATCCGCCAAGAATTTCAGTTCAAAGTGTTACGTACTTAAGATGACTGAGGGTCTTGTTTCTTTCACTGTTTTCCGAAGTTTACTGGCCTCTGTGTAAACATGCCAAGATCATGGCTTCTAATTGCTATTGACATTGTTGGCGGTGCCTTCGAGTCTGATGGAGGGGCGGTTGGCCAGCCCGCCAGCGCTACGTAACAGATCGTATCTGCTCAGCCGTCACTGTCTGTAACTGCTGGGTTCATCTGGCAGTTCTGCACTAAGTTACTGACCATATTCCAGAATAGCAAGGTGGCCTTATTAGCGGGACTAATGTCCTATTCTTTACTATGGAAATTATTTGGGACTAACCCAATGTGACCATAATTGCGAGGTGACCTTACCACTGAGGTGACCCTACCCAGGAGGTTAACCTATACCGAGGTTCAACTGTACAATGTACACGTGCAATAAAATAAAAAAATTTATACTGTAATGGAACTTGCCAGAAGGCAACTGCAGATGCCAAATGCTCGTTTTCAGAGATAGCATAAACATGTTTACAAGGCACATGCATATTTTTTTTTTTTCTATAGTATTCTCACCATTTTTCCAGCTTTAGCCTCTGGTCCGTGACCCATTTTAACATCCTCTGATGTAACGTTGCCGTCAAGAACTTGCTTCTGTGGTTTCTCTACGCTGTCACTAGGTGTCTGTTGCTTTGTGTTGTTGGCTGAATCAACCTAAGACGAACAACAAATATAACCAGCTGGCAAGGCGAGAACAACTGGGTCCAGAGAATAAGAGGCAGGATGACTACCACAGAATGAGAGGCAGGATGACTACCATAGAATGTAGAGGCAGGATGACTACCACAGAATGAGAGGCAGGATGACTACCACAGAATGTAGAGGCAGGATGACTACCATAGAATGTAGAGGCAGGATGACTACCACAGAATGTAGAGGCAGGAGGACTACCATAGAATGTAGAGGCAGGACTACCATAGGATGTAGAGGAAGGATGACTACCATAGGATGTAGAGGCAGGAGGACTACAATAGAATGTAGAGGCAGGATGACTACCATAGGATGTAGAGGCAGGAGGACTATGATATAATGTAGAGGCAGGAGGACTACCATAGAATGTAGAGGCAGGAGGACTATCATATAATGTAGAGGCAGGAGGACTACCATAGAATGTAGAGGCAGGACTACCATAGAACGTAGAGACGATGAAACAGCCAGGCCGTAGGAAAAGGGAGGTCCACAACTGAGATGGGGAGAGAGTGAGATGGGAAGAAGTGAGATGGGGAGAGTGAGGTAGTCCTGCCTCTACATCCTATGGTAGTCCTCCTGCTTCTACATCCTATGGTAGAGTGAGGTGGGAAGAGAATGAGATGGGTAGAAAGTAAGATGTGGAGAGAGGGAAACGGAAGACAGCCAGGGCCATGCAGCAGTACAAGAACTAGTCTCACCCCTTAATAAACAACTAGTCTCACCTCTTTATAAAGAGAGCAATGAGGAAGAACTCATTACTACAACCATCCCAACTAGTAAACAGTAGTATAATATGCAATAGTGGTAGCGTTGAAGTTTCTTTTGAGAGGAGCAGGATTCAAATTGTCTTACTGTCATTCAAAGCTTGGACAATTTTTTTCTCATATGTACCTGGCTGAAGTGGTGGATTAATAGGTTTTGCATAGTAATTGCTGTATAGCTGAAAACTTCCAAGAGGAGTAGAGTTGGTGGTTGAATAATGTGAAGTGTTTTGAGCAGTCCCAGAGAGCAGGCAGCGGCTATATAAATGCTTGCCTTTTTAAACAGTTGCTACCAGAAAAAAATAACAAACCATTGCACTAACACATTTATTTTTTACACAGCGCAATTTTCTTGAAAGCTCAATGCACCCGACATAAAAAGCTTGAAATAATATACATACAAAACTGTGTTAAAACTAATAAAGTTGATATAAACTAACTAAATATGTAATTAAAAATTAGAACTAAAACCTAACTCAATGTAGTTAAACACAACTATTTTATCTGAAATGTCTTCAACAAGATAAATTAAAACAAACTTCAGTAGGAATAAAAAATTTATTCTTAAGGTAAAATTTATTTTAAAATGAGTTTTTCAACAATAGTCTTGACGGAAGAGGAAGAAAACAGAAGCCAACTAACCTGTTTCTTTGTCTTTTTCCCAGTAGATGGCGTTTGAATCTTTTGTAAGGATTTATTTGGAGTTTCAACCTAATAAACATTGAAAAATGTGTTCACTGGAAGAGCACCATCGTTCACACAATCAGTTTGGCTAATTACAAAAATATCAAAACAATCAATGTTATTTTGTTGTTGATTGTTTACTCCACCAGTTTCATTGCTTTAAAAACCATCAATTCATTTAGCCCATCACAAATCAGGTTTGTTGATATTCAAATCTAAAATCTTGATTTGAAGTGATATATTTGATTTTCTAACAAAGTCACTGGTAATGCAGTATTCAGTGGTTACAAAATATGAGGGCCATAGTACTGAAAAGATTAAAAAGAAATGTTTCGTTATGAAACCAAATTAAATAAATATGACAAGTTGACCGTCAAATGTTGCAGTTAGACTTAATGAGCTTCATGTGATAACAAACACGATCTTTCGAAGACTCGCTTAACAACTATTGTTATCAAGTAATCGGGCAAACTAATAAAATGAATAAAGCATCAGAGCTGTACCGGCTGTTTCTTAGATTTTTTCTTTGTTTTATCTTTTTTCCTTTTTTTTCTGTCACTAGTGTCTTCGTTGTCAGCCGAGCTGTCACTGCTGAAGTCAATCCGCGTCACTATGTCCTTCTGGTCTGAAAACAACACATTCCGTATATTTTGTTAACATTCCTGTCTGAAAAACAATGTATTCCATCTATTTCGTGCTGACACCAACCAAAATATATAAGACGAAGAACCCCAAGTGACTGAATGAATCCACATCATTTATACAGGTTCCTGATGTGTGCTTGGTTTAAGGTGCATGTTTTCTGCCTGAGTAAAACATATTAGACTTTGAATATTTATTCCCTCAAATTCTGAAAATAGAACTACAAAACAGTATATTCCATCCAATTCACATTTTCTCCATGAGTAAAATACAGTGGTACGAACTATATATACAGAATCACAGATTGGGTCAAACCACAACAAATCCCACCTTGTGACAGACTATTTAGTAGATATACAAATCATTGGCATCATATATTTTCAGAATACCATATATTCTTAGTTCAATACAAGATAACACTGCCAGTGTAAAATTCTAACAAACTTCACAGTCACATGTGAATACAACAATAGTGATAGGGTCTTCCTAAACATTCCGACAATCCACAGATGCAATTTCACAAACCTTCATCATCATCAGCCTCCTCATCCTCCTCCTCCTCATCATCATCTACAAACTGTGACAAACAAAGGTCAGTGGAAGCAACTGGGGACAAGATGCTTAAGGCTGGTTTATATGAGTGATTATTCCGCCAACTGGTCAGCCGACAAGGGTCGAAGTGCAAGAGTTGGTCATGTAGACACCCTCCAAGAGACCAAATAATAATACCAAATTGTGGTGTTGCAATTATTCGAATTGAAGCAAGGCCCAGTTCCACGGACTGTCAGTCACAATGTTGAAGCAGTGGCCAATCAGCGACTGCTGTAGCCACCAGCTGGTGCACCCGCTGTTACCTTTCATCCAAGCACAAGTCAGGATAGGCAGTCAATAGGTTGGTCAGTCAGTCAATAGGTTGGACTCGCAGTATCTAGACATGTCGTTCGCCTAAATACACACAATAATTAGCTGAACATTGTCATCGGACACGATCTCGCCCGACCGGTCAATCATATCAACCACTACTCTCCAGCAATTCTGTTCAGGCAGACGTTGCCACAGAACATACAGTAATTGAAGAACAGTACAGGCCATGGGGCATTTGGTAATTATAATAACTACTTTCAGGACCTAAGAATTAAGATAACAATAACTCAGATAAGATAACAATACCTCAGATAAGAAACCGGCAATTCTGAAAATACTGATATATCCAGTCTGAATCCAAATTTATTTACATTGTTTTCCTCTTCATCATCTTCATCCTCTTCACTGGACTCATCTTCATTCATCTCTACCTTCACCTTCTTGTTTGAACCCAATGTTTGCCCTGTCTTTTTTCTCTTTCCTAGTCGTTCTGACATCAAAACAAACATTTGTATTCATTATATTAATGAATAGTTCTGATTATGGGAACATGTCAAGTTTACTTTCTCATATCCCAAACATCAAAAATATGCTAGTAATAAGCCAGTAAAAAGTAGAGCATTTATAAAAGATTTCACAGTACATAAACATCTGCCTTTGTGAATAACCATAGACATGTGCATTCACTCACTGAGTGGATGGGTGAAAAACATGCCATGGAATGATTAGGGACGTCTGGATGGGTGGTGTATAATAAAAATATAGCATTTTTAAAAGCGCTAATTCCCACTATATGGATCAATGCACTGTACATGGTATAAAATACTACTCACATGGTATAAAATACTATTTAAATATAAACACACATGTGTAAACACTGAATAAATAAATAGAATTACTTTAGAAATAAATAAAATCATTTAAAAAACCTTAAAATCTGGTGAGAATCCTAATGCAAAATTAATGTATATCACAAATAGTCCATCCATAGTGTCCATCACATAATATTATCTTCATTTACATATATTTGAAGTGACTAATAAAAAGGTGAGTCTTTAAAGGCTTCCTAAAAGATCTGCGGGCAATGAATTCCAAAGTTGAGGCGCTGTTGTTCCAAATGCAGATTCACCAATGCTCTTCTTAGTGATGCATTGGTGCAGTGTTGGCGAATAGTCCTTGTGTAGATGCCCATCAGGGGTTCGTATGTGTATATGTAGTAACTAAGAGATAACAGCCATTTCTTTGCATCAATTTTGAGTCAATGCAAATATAAAAACCTTACCCCAATAGTGTGTAAGAAAAACAAAACCGGTATGTGCATAATAGCACTGTATGTATGTGAGGGAATGAGATAAACTGATGTACCATCTTCAATTTCTGCCTCCTCGATCGACTCAAGGGAACTGGTGTCTGACAGGTCAATGTTATCATCATCGTCGAGCAGGTAACCAGTCAGGTGTACGACACCTACAAGAACACAGCTAATGTATGTCATCCTCTCGAGCCAGGGCCGCTGACTACACACTGAGCACACCTTTGGCAGATCGACCCATTCAAATGTGTATCTGTGTTAACCAAAGATATTATAAGCATTCAGTTCTTAGCTTTCGGGAACTTAACTGGCTGTGGTCCAATCATCACTGGTCAGCAGATGGGTAATGACGGGAATTTCTTTGAATTGTCTTAGAAGTAAAGCGTGCATGCCTGGTTCGTGGAATCATGGGACCAAGAAAGAAGGTGGCACAAAGTACAAATGATTCCGAGCACAGCCATACATTGCATGGGTTAATGGCAGGAGTGGTGCAGTAGCAGTACGACTATCACCCTGGCTCGCGAGGATGACGTATTTTAAAGGCTGTTGTATTAAAAACGTACAAATAGAGTGTATATAAAAACCACACATTTAAAGGCACAAAGTATGATCATTATTATAATAAAAATCATGTTATACAGAATAAATTATATTATCTTGACTGCCTAAAATGTGTTTTAATGAATGAGTTTTAAATATAAATTTACCATTATCTGTTTATGAATTAAAAACTTTGTTGTATAGCATACAATACTTACCTATGTATCCTCGTTGTATCCTAGTTGTTGAATAACATTCAATACTTACTTACATATCCACTTTGTACCCTAGTTGTTGTATAGCATGCAATACTTACCTACGTATCCTCTTTGTACCCTAGTTGTTGAACAGCATGAAATACTTACCTACGTATCCTTTTTGTACCCTAGTTGTTGAATAGCACGCAATACTTACCTACGTATCCTCTTTGTACCCTAGTTGGTGCATAAAGCCACTCAGCATGCAAGTGTAAACATCATATTCAAGTTGAAACATTCACATTAAACAGATTATGGTCAGCTTGAATGCACTGATGTGTACACAGTGGTCACTGTGAGTCAGTCTAGTCTGCCATGAACACCTACCACTCCTACACAACCTCGAGACAGACGTACCTGACCCGCTGAGGTAGAAGCTGACGTGCTCGCCTTGGCTGAAGTTCAACTCGAGTGGTTGCTGTAGCAGTCGGTTGTGTTCCAGTGTACATATGAGGAACTCAGCCTTGTTGTGCCTCAGCATCAGTGAAACAAAGCGGCTCTGCTTCAGTTTCTCTGCACAATCACAATTACCTAGGGTCATTCCATGCCAAATCACCCACAGATCCTGGGTGACCATCTCAGATTTTTATGAAATTTCACATTTGTGCATATATGTCTAAATGATGGCTGCTTGCAACATTTCAGTGCCCAATTCAAATTAGCTATGAAGTCATGGTTGATGGAATGTGACTCCGGCAAGTCGTTAATGCTAATAACACTACTAATGCTAGGGCTATTCAAGGTATAAGTATTTGGAGAACGGGAAGCACTTTTATTAATGATGTCTTATTACTAAATAAAGTCATCCATCTTTGAAGTAAAAGTCATGTAGCTACCTGGTCCCTCCAAATCAAATCCAATCAAATTAATTGTAACTCTTTACAATACATATAAATCAAATCAAGGCAAATTCTATATAATAATGTAAAGAGAACAATAGAGGAAGAACACTGTATAATGTTATACTCCCTATTGTGTATATAATAAAAAAATGCAAAAAAGGAGCTGTAGCCAGATTTTATTAGCCCGTGGCACACTGACCTTTATCTAGCTCTGGTTCGACAGCAGCCATTGACACGTGGAAGGCATGTTCCACAACCTGTGTATACTGCATTCCACCGTCCAGTGTCACCCCTGCACAAGAAACAAACGCATCTCACCACTGGCCACTACAATCTAAAAAGAAACTAGTTTGGTCAGGTGTCTTTCCTCAACAATATTTGCAAATTGTTTGTTGCATCAAATATTATAAATAATCTGTGAGTTTGCAAAACACATTAGTTCTTACACAATTTAAATTATGCACATTACAATCAACCGTCACGAACCGTGTCAAGTCAACCAACAGTCAAAAAGTCGATGTCTCAGAATTTGCTTAAATTTTGAACACAGACTGCTGAAATCCTTCTTGGAAATTTTTTTAAATGTTATTTTCCATTTTCATGCACCCAGTATAACCATTGTCCTATCATACTTGAATTTTGCATAGACAATCTGCACCAATGTCTTTACATTCAGCAAATTTCAGATATGTAGCTTGTAAACTTCTTAAGTTAGATGCACTTGAAAACAGATAAAAATAACGGGTGCATTTTGGGACACGTACCCCCGTTCACATCACAGGGCATTACAGACACAATTTACATGTAAATACTTAGTTCTTTTGCAGAAGTGCTCAGGTATAGTTACTTATTCATTGGTTAAAATTTAAGCAAATTTTTAGACATCAACTTTTGAAATTTCCTGAAAACTGGTTGATTTGACACAGAATGACCCAATAATGATTACTTCAATGAAAGATGCCAGTACGATTAGCTTTCCGTTTTATTTCCATCATTAATGTCAATGACATATTGGCCAACAAAGTCCCAATGAGGTTTTTGTTTAGGAATTACCTTACACATGGGCTACCAGATATGTCTGTGGGCTACCACGTTTCAGCCAGGTAGCCCTGCTGGCTACCTGTATTTTTTGAATTATTTCTAGCACCCCTTGATAGGACATACACTGAGACCTTCAAGCCATGTTGACCAAGTCTAAAATCGTCATCATACGGTCACGTGTAATGGGAAATGCATGGTGTGTATGCATGAGCCGTTACTGCTCGTCTCAGCCAGCTGGCAAGCGCCAGAATCAGAGAGTAATGTTTCGATGACTGATCAATGCAATGGAAATTCCCGATTAATAAATAGGGTTGTATAATTACACATATCGGCATTTTATGCCCGAAACAAAGTTTAGATCCCACAATGGTAGTGTAATAAAATTTCAAACTACTAAACTACTGATCAAATTTCAAACTTCATTAACGAATGAAAGGGAGTGTTACTATTACATTTAGGTACAATTAGTCTAATTTTATGCAAAAATAACACCATCGCAACCTTTATAATAATTTTGGTATAAAATTTGTATTGTCAATTTGTTACGAAAAATTCTACTTATTCAAACTTGCCCCAAAACATGTTTTTTGATTCTTCCTCAACCATGTTTTCCCGCATGTGTAACGCCAACACGTGAAACAAAGTTGCCCAATACAAGGACTTATACAACCGCATAAACGGACTCCCAGAGCCGAACACCACATTCACTACAACGTGGCGCCACCAGCCTGAAACAGACCATTACTCTGGCGACACTTAAAAAACAACTCGACGAACATCACCACTACACGTGAGCACATTAATTAAGTATACTGTACCCAATTTAATACAAACAGTATCTGTTCTCAAACCAATTTTTTTTTAATTAGGCTGCATTATATATTATTTGGGGAAGTTATTTGTAACTCCTGATGTGATACCAAAGACAATTAACAAGATTTATACAACCGCATAAACGGACTCCCAGAGCCGAACACCACATTCACTACAACTATTAAGAAGATTAAAGAAAATAAATAACCTGGAGTTGATGGGATACCACCAAAACTTCTTAAGAAATTGTAGAGCAAGTTGGTAGCCACTTGTAAAAGTGTTTAACTTGTCATTAGAAGAAGGAATACTTCCTTCAGAATGGAAAGAAGCAAACATTAAGTCATTATTTAAGAAGGGATCGAGGAACAAGTCACAACATTACAGACCAGTGTGTTTAACATTAGTTGTATGCATATTACTAGACACATTAATTAGAGACTTCATGGTGGAATTCCTTGTAAAACATAAATCAATAAATATATATATATATATATATATATATATATATATATATACTAGGTAGAACCACAAAAGAAAAGGAGTAAT
>OY759265.1:30728317-30865817 GCA_963662155.1 Lamellibrachia columna
TTTTAATAAAATAGCTAAGAAATGCCTTCTGAGAAAAGGTTGCCTTTATAACCATACTTATGGTTTTAGGTGGAAGGTAATTAAAAATACGGTAAAACCATAATTATGGTTATAAAGGTAACCTTTTCTTGAAACACAATTCTCTTTGATTTTGCTTTGTGTGTACCTGTAGCTTGCAAGTGGGGAACATGCATGCATGCATGCATGCATGCAAGCACGCACGCACGCACGCACGCACGCACGCACGCACGCACGCACGCACGCACAGACACACACACACACACACACACACACACACACACACACACACACACACACACACACACACACACATCATTAATCTTTAGTAGAGTCAAAACTGCACAGGTTATTTGAGGGAGAGGATGGCTAACTTACAAAACCTTTCACATTAGACTCCTATTTAAACATGTAGTAAGTCTGGCAGCACGTATAAGTTTCACACACAATTCTGTGTGCTGATTTTTTTTAACAAGATTTAACAAGATTGCCATCCAAAACTACACGTTCCAGGTGGCAAGTGGACAAGGAAGCCATTGGCCAATTGAGAGTTCAACAATTTTATCATCTATGTATAGCCTGACCATGTCAATTCTATTTTCAAACATGTTCACACTACTAGCATTAAAACAATCATTTGACAGTTTATTCCATTCATTTATCACCCTCTGTGAGAATGAGTACTTTCTCATGTCCAACCTACACTGTTCCTTGACTACCAGTAATGCTGCTTTGTGTCCTGGTTCTACTACCTTCTTTAAGTTTGAAGAACATATTCTTATCGATATCCTCATAAGCCATTGGCTTGTTAAATCTTCTTGTGCACTGGTTAAATTCACTGACTTTGCACTGTGATACCTCTGCATGCTACAACCAGGGGACATGAGAACTTCTACAAAGGTAACAAATGGTAGCAACGAATCTGGGACATAATCCCACAGGATAAATTCCACAGAACATAATCCCTATGGATAAAATTAAAACACTCTCAAGTGCTCATTAAAACCATTAAAACAATTTAATTGGATTTTGTCCATTTTTCATTATATCCTGTGTGATTATGTCTAAATGCCAATAGGAAGGTGTGGACCTATTAGTTTCTTTTTCTAAGTTACATTTAGGCCTATGTGTGGTTAAGAATAGATTTTGCATAATGCCTTGCAGTAGGTCAAAACAACAGATTAGTATCAATACATTGATAGTGGCAGCAGGTAAACACTCAGTGAGGCAACAACAGAACATATCACCACATCCTTAGGGAGCATTGTGTGTAGTCACTGGTGCATGTGGTCTCTCAGTCTGCCATGGCCACTGCTTCATAACCCTAGCAGTCAAGATCTTAGCAATGCTGCTTCTATACTATCCACATAATCATCAGATAATAGACACATCTAATATTGTACACAGAGGACTGTGGAATACAGGCAAGGCTTACATGGCATATAAAAACTCTGATAGCACAGTTAGTGAATTGTGGGGCACCGTTGTCATGTGGTAGAGCGTCGGAGCTTCGGTCGAAGGAACCGGGGTTCCAAACTACCCGTGGTAGAGGATTGGACTTTTGGTCGAAGGGACCGGGGTTCAAAACCATCTGCTGCTGTTTCAAAGCTTGGGTAACTTCGTTTACCCCACTTTGCCTTTTCAGAAGAGACAGTAAAAGCCGTTGGTCCCTTCTATCTGGTGCCTATGCACGGGGAAGTAAAAGACCCCACACAAGGAAATG
Source organism: Lamellibrachia columna (assembly GCA_963662155.1). Classification (NCBI taxonomy): domain Eukaryota; kingdom Metazoa; phylum Annelida; class Polychaeta; order Sabellida; family Siboglinidae; genus Lamellibrachia; species Lamellibrachia columna. Next base: position 30,730,059 of record OY759265.1, read on the forward strand.
GAAAATACCTGAAGTGGACTCACTAATTCTAGAGAAGGAAAACTCTGAAAATAAACTACTCCTACGTTAACTCAAGACAGCGCTGTTTGGAGTTAAATGTCATAAGTGACAGGAGGCAATAGAACTAGTGGCAGGGTAATGCTGGCAAAATGGCTGTGCTACCAACACTATGCCAGGTGAATTTTATATAAGATATGTTCAGCCTCCAAAGATATTTACAAATAGAGCATGTTTAGACTTGCAATGCTACGATGTGCTAATGTCAATAGGAATAATAGAATTATTCAATTGGTTTTTGCTTTGAATTATAATTTTGATGTCTAGTTAATATGCCATAATACTGCACAAATCTTTCAGCTTAGCTGTGGTCTTTGGACCTTGGAATGTTTCCAACCAAGTACTTGCAAACAGGACATGTTAGAATTCGTATAAACACAAACATGGTTAAACTATAACTGGTACATGCACTATAACCAAGTTTGTGCTTATCAATGTGACTGGCAAAACAACAGCTATAAGTATTACCTATTTATGTTTATAAATATTATAGATTTAACATAACACACGCACGCACGCACGCACGAACGCATGCACGCACGCACGCACGCACGCACGCACACCTATGCCTAGCTAAATTCATTGTGGATATGTATTCACTTCCATTTCAACCAAAGATACAACTGCATGCATGTGTGACCTTCACTTGAGAGGACAGATCGAAATAATATACTTTTATTTTTGAGGAAAAAACATTCATGTGCACATTTATCTCATCCTGTTTGGTGCTGATTTGTGGCTATTAAAGACCGTTAAACCTTTGTAAACTGACTATCTGACTTGATCACACATGATGAAAACAATAAAGAACAAACACAAAATCTAATTGATTTAATACTGGGTATATGATTATATCAACATTTACTTAAACTTGAAGAGGCAGAATGAAGCTGTGGACTATTTTAATTAACTCACACCTTCAAATTTCACATGTCTCATAATTATCTTTTTATCATGATTCACTCATATCAATTTTATTGACAATTAAGTTCTTCACTTTGTTTTGTATTATTAGAGAATGTATGTCAGCAATGGTGCAGTGAGCCAATCAATGGTGGGGTAGTGAGACAGTCAGTGATGGGACTGTGAGCCTGTCAGTGATGGTGCAGCAATACAGTCAGTGATGGGGCAATGAGCTAGTCAATGATAGGGCAGGGAGCCAGTCAGTGATAAGGCATTGAGCCGATCAGTGATAATGCATTGAGCCAGTCAGTGATGGGGCAGAGAGGCAGTCAATGATTAAGCAGCAAGTCAGTCAGTGATGGGGCAGTGAGCCAGTCAGTGATGGGGCAGTGAGCCAGTCAGTGATGGGCAATGAGCCAATCGGTGATGAGGCAGTGAGTCAATCAACGGTGGGGCAATGTACCAGTCAGTAATGAGCCATGAGCTAGTCAGTGGTGGGCTGTGAGCCCGTTATTGATGGGGCAGTGAGCCAGTCAGTGATGGAACAGTGATCAGGCAATGGTGAGGCATTGAACCAGCCACTGATGGGACAGTGAGCCAGTCAATGATGGGGCAGTGAGTGCATCAACAACAGAGCAATGTGAAAATCAGTGGTGGGGCAGTGAGTGATGGGGCAGTGAGTTAATCAATGATGGGGTAGTGAGCCAGTCACTGGTGGGGCAGTGAACCAGTCAACAATGGGGTAGTGAGCCAGTCAGTGACAAACAGTGAGCCTTTCAGTGATGGGGCAGTGAGTGATTGGGCAGTGATTACGTCAACAATGGGGCAATCAGTGGTGGGGCAGTGAGCCAGTCAGTATGGGGCAGTGAGTTAATCAATGATAGGACAGTGAACCAGTCACCGACGGGGTAATGAGCCAGTCAGTGATGGGGTAGTGAGCCAGTCAATGATGGGGCAGTGACAAACAGTGAGCCTGTCAGCGATGGGGCAGTGAGCCAATCAGTGATGGGGCAATGAACCAGTCAGTGATGGGGCAGTGAGCCAGCCAATGATGGGGCAGTGAACCAGTCAATCATTGGGCAGTTAGTGATGAGGGAATGATCCAGTCAATGACGGGGCAGTGCGCCAGACACCAGTGGGGCAGTCGGCCAGTCAGTGATGGAACAGGCAGTCGGTGAATGGTAGGCTGACAGGACAGTCAGTCAGTCACTGACCAATAGGCGTATGCTGCAGTTGTGGAGATGATTTAGTGGGAACGCAATGATAAAACTGAAGAAACCATGTTGGAATTTTAAACATTTATTGTGAAGCACAAATTTACTATGTTAGATGGTATGCATCTTCTCTTCTTGTTTGACCAGTCAATTTTACAATTTCATTTTTAAAAAGTCATTATTTCAATACAACAATCTTTGTACAAACAAAAGTAACATAAACGGGTAAGTAAGCCAGGTTTGTTCTTCTGTGTATCGAAGAAGAAAAAAATCACACAGGATTTACTAATTTGTTGAATCTTTCCAGACATACAATTATAGTAAAATACATTAGCGGCTTTAACTATTTAACTAAGTGCACATCCATACAATATATACTTATACAGTATCAAACAACAAAAACAAAACCCAATGGCTACCTAATAACCTATCACTTTTTAGTGATCGCTATGTTAACTCACTCACACTCACTGTTTGTCTTACATGCTGCTATTTGGATAGTTTGTAACATTCTAAATACCATCATTAGATCATTCAGAATTAGGTTAATTAGTCAATTTTACACACATTCACCATAACAACTTCCAGTATACATGAGTAAGAGCTAACACTAATAACATATGTATGCCATATAATCAGCATACGGTAACCACACAATTGACACAGTTTGCTCCATGCAACACCCAAGATGGCAAACCTGAAAGTTGTATATAAAATATACCTACAAATATATGCATCATATATATATAATATTATATATATATATATAATATATATTGTGTTTCTATCACAAAAAGATTATGTAGTTAAGATCAAGCTAGATTCACACAAGAGGCACGCTGCTATAATATCTACAACAGTACAGTTTCAACAATGTCTCCAACAATGTTTCAGCAGTCAGGTGACTTGCTGCTGTCGTTAATGTCACTGTACTTTTATGGATCACTGCAACAATGTTTCATCTCATCCGTTGGATGATGTGTGCACACTGGTGATTCTACCGTCATCAAAGTGAGCACAAGCATCTAAGAAGAAAGAGTTAGCTGCCAATACAGTATATCCACACATAACATTGGTAAGTTCACCCATTGATCTGCTGAACCACCAGCCACTAATCTGCTCATTGCAACAGCAGCACAATTCCAACAATGTTTCACCATCCTTAGACTGCTGCTTAGTTGGCTGGTCTTGGCTGCATTCCATTCATGATGAAAGTACTCATCACTTCTGGGCCATTTGTGTCAAAGCCTGGCATATCCATCATGTTGGCATCATCTGGATCAGCAATGCTGAAGTCAGTAACGGACATGGCACACACGATGAGTTTGGCATCGTGGATACCAGACCACTTGCGATACTCTCGAAGCTCCTCTGCAGGATGAATGTAGCCGCAGTTGGTCTCGTTGTCAGTGTAGACAATGAACACATCAAACTCCTTTTTGTGCTGCAGTGCGTATTGCATGGGTAGTGCACAGTCTGTCCTACCCATTCGCACTCTCTTTATGACGTTCTCGACCTCAGGCAGCTTCATGTGATCGCCTATTGCAAGTGGAACCAACTCGTGTGAAAAGCCAACAATTTCACACTGGCGCTCGGTTCTCGCAGTGATGAGTGACAGGGCGGCGGCTGCCATTCCAGGAGTGATGCTGTTGCAACCATTCACTGGGCCGAAGTACATCGAGCCACTGACATCAACAGCCAGCAGGTACCTCTTGTTGGTTGGTTCTACCTGCTTGAAGGTCAGATAGAATGCATCATCAAGGGCTTGCAAGATTGCCATGTTGGGGAACCATGTCAAGCTTCCGACATCACCCTTCCCTTTTTTGTATGTCAGCAGGGCAACAAGCACATTGAATGGGTGAATCCTGGCTTTCTTCAGGATATCCAGATCACCAAGTTTAGTTGTAATCATTTGCTCGTATCTGCTGCCATGTGTCAACATCCCGATAGACGACATTTTGCCCAGGTTGCGGATCATGGCAGTCATTGGCATGTGTTCAAGAAGTGCTTCCCATATGTCTGGGAACTTGAGCAGTTGAGTGTTGACATGTTCTCTCACTAGGCGGTGCTGTCTGATCATGTCCGCCAACCCAGATACATTAACGGTATCTGGATCTCTCTGTGCTTTGACATCTTCTACAGCCTGAATGTACTCCAGTAGGCCGCCGTTCTCCAGGTCTTCTTTAGAAGCATCAAATCCTCTGACAATGTACTTCAAGATTGCTGCCACACCATTATCATTGATTCCTTGGTTCGGTTTCGGATGTGCCAGACGCACCACATCCTGGTGACTCCATCCATTTCGAGTTTTGTACTTCGTCACCAGCATTGCCAATCGTCTCGCCTCTTGTGGACTTTCCTGACATCGCAAGTACCAGTTGGAGATGGCTCTGCGGTGGGCACGCCCCCACCCTGTGCCGGTACTTAGTGCCTCACAGTAGCAGAGGAACATAAACAGGTGTGTTGGGATGCGGCAGACTTCGTGCAAATGTTCGTAGCACAATTTCTTTGTATCTGGATCTACTGACTGTCGAGCACACATTGCCATGGCAAGCATCAGTCCGTTCTGTCTGGAAGTGCGGCCTGTGACACTGTATTCAACCGCCATGTTTACCACTTCATCACCACGTCCTGACTCGATCAGTCTCGTGATGCACTGTGCATTTTCCACCTTTAGTTGTTCATCGCCTATACAGTAGGTCCCGCCTTCTGTTCCGAAGCAAAACAGTCGTGCCAACCTGACGAGATCATCCACTTTGTAGACATAACCACCGTCGTGGTTTTTCGTTTGTCGTCCTCCTGGCTGTGGCTCTGTTGGTGGCGTAATCATCCTGGACGCACCCAGCGTACTTGTCGTGGACGCACCCGGAGTACTTGTCGTGGACACACCCGGCGTACTTGTCGTGGACTCACCCGGCGTACTTGTCATGGACACCACTGGCGTACTTGTCGTGGACACCACCGGCGTACTTGTCGTGGACACCACCGGCGTACTTGTCGTGGACACCACCGGCGTACTTGTCGTAGACGCACGCGGCGTACTTGTCGTGGACGCACCCGGCGTACTTGTCGTGGACACCACCGGCGTACTTGGCGTGGACGCACGCGGTGTACTTGTCGTAGACGCACGCGGCGTACTTGTCCTGGACGCACACGGCGTACTTGTCCTGGACGCACCAGGCGTACTTGTCCTGGGCGCACTTGTCCTGGAGAAAAATTTCCAGGGCCTGGACAACTCCTGCCCCATGACTTCAACTGATGTGTTCAATATATATCAACAAACAACAGAATTTACGCTCACACTTCGTCGACGTTCTACATAAACACCGTTCTCGTGTCGCGATGGCTTCTCCTCTTATGTCACCGAATTGTGCAAAGCGTACTACGCAAAATGTTTTCAAGCGCGTCTGTCATTGGTGCATTTCCAGGGACGGCCTAAAAGGCGGGCCTTGGAAACTAAGAGGAACAGTACAGGTTCAATCAATACAAGATGCAAATAATTATCAGAACAAAGCAGTTCCATACAGTTTTCCAAGCATAATTTGGAGTAATAAATGACTGAAATGAGAGCAACGTGGCTATATTGGTCAGGCCTGTCTGTCTTTGCTACGATCCGCCCTTTAGGATGTCCCCATTTTAGCAGAAATGAAACCCAAACGAGGATCCGGATCAGGGACTGACTCGGGCAGAATATAATTTCAAAAGACAAATGCGTTGTAAAAACCAGTAGTTATCACATGTATCACACATGTGCGCAGAATGAAGTATGGGGCAGTCAACAATTGATGCCATGGAGAGCAGCATAACTGAAATGTTGCTTTCAAAACAGTCCACCACAAACTCCTGCGTTAGCCCAAGTTTGGGCTCAAGTCTCAAGTGGTTTACTCCAAACAGCCCAAACTTGGGCTAACGCAGGAGTTTGTGGTGGACTGTGCGCATGCGCTGTGGGTGGTACGTTCGATTAAAAGACTAGTTTCATTAATGTTGCTGAAATGGTTTTTATCTGATAGTTTTATTTATTTTATGTATAGGATGTTTAACGAAAATTTTTAATAGGTTGATTGTGTGTATGGATACTGTCGCTGCCTTGCCACATGCACACATAGACAGTCTCCATACCCACACCATGGATAAGTTTACGCTGAGCACTGTGTTTTAAAGGCAGTTTAGGTGAGGAGGTGTGGTGAAAGGGAGTTCCATAATAGCTTCTTGAAATGATTTTGGGTTTTTTATGTTGGTAATTTTTGATGGAATCATATTCCATATGCGAATGGCTCTGGGATAAAATGAAAAGACCATTGCATTTATACGACACTTGGGGGCTATGTATTGTCCACGGGTTCGAGAGCGAGTTAGTAGACCCGGAGGTGGGGTGATCTCAATAATGTTTAGAATTTTGTAGAAGGTAGTGGCTTGTTTGATAATGCGCCTTCGTTCGAGGGTTGGCCATCCAAGGGCAGTAATTAGATCTGCTGGATTTGTGTTCCGTCTGTAATCATTTTTAACAAATCTGGCAGCAGAGTGTTGCACTCTTTCAAGGCTTTTAACTTGTGAAAAGGTGTGGGGATTCCATATGGGTGAAGAGTACTCAAGTTTTGGCCGGATTAGCATGTTGTACGCTGTTTGCTTAACTTCGGGTTTACATGGGCCAAGAGTTCGTTTAATCATGCCTAAACATTTCGAAGATTTTGAAGTTATGTCAGTGACGTGATTTGTCCAGGTTAATTTGGAATCCAATTTTACTCCGAGGTATGAGTGGCTGGATATGGTGGATAATGGCTGGCCAGAAAGCGAGTACTTGTGTGTGCTGGGTTTAGTTTTGTTTGTTATTGGAAGGTGGACGCATTTAGATACATTAAATTCCATTTGCCATTTGTCTGACCATGTTTGGAGTTGGCTAAGGTCAGTTTGGTGGAGAATTTCATGGTCGGTTTTGGAAGAAATTTTACGATATATAATACTATCATCTGCAAAAAGGCGTATAGAAGATTTGATGTTCCCATTTATGTCATTTATGTAGAGTAAGAAGAGGACAGGTCCTAGAACTGAACCCTGTGGGACACCAGATGTGACATCTGTGATGTCCGATAGGGCACCGTTAACTGAGACTCTGTTTGCGGTTGGATAGAAAAGATTTGATCCAATTTTTAGTGTTTCCAGTGATTCCGTAGGAGGTCAATTTTGATAGAAGACGTAGGTGAGGCACTTTGTCGAAGGCTTTAGCAAAGTCAAGCAGGATTGCGTCAATTTGGGTCTTGTTGTCCATAGCAGTCATCCAGTCGTGGACTGTCTCAATGAGTTGAGATTCACAAGACAGTCCCGACTGGAATCCGTGTTGGAAGTGGAGAATGATGTTATGCTTGTGCAGGTGTTTCCACATGTTGCTTAGGATGATATGTTCCATTACTTTACAGAGGATGCAGGTTAGTGATATGGGTCTGTAGTTAGGAGTATAACCACTTGAGACTAGGCAACTGCTCACAAATTAACTTCCCCAAGAGTGTGGCATTGACCAGCTGACGAAAATAGACGAAAAAACGGACTCCGCTGACCCAATAACCAACACGTGCCACGAATTTAAATCAATTCCATTACTACTGATTCCTCCACTAAACTGAGGATAGCGAAGACACTAGAGCAGTACAAAACACACAAAAAAATGTTTATGACATGCTGATATGAATTTTTTTATATGCCTTTATTATTATTTTATTAATACAAATATACATTTAATTTTTATTATATATTATTTATGCTAGGACTATGTTTTAGAATATTTATTATTGGTATTGTTTTTAATATAATTAATATAATTTTAATATATGTATTAATTAATATATTTATTTTTTATTATAATTAAAAATATTGTATTAAGTTATGATTGCATGTATGTAAAAGAGCCTGATAGCAATCTTTATTGATCGGGCGCTATATAAATACTTTTAGTATTATTAAACAACCCAAGTAGATAATACATGAACCATTATAGCATGTTATCTAACTGTAGCTCTCTGGATATGGAATAAAGATGTTCTATCCTAACAACCAGTAGTTTTCAACTCATTTACTATTTAATCTTATGTGCAATGCTGAATATGTCCTAATGTTTAGGAAAGACATAATAGGAAGAAAGATAAATATATATTTTATGCATTACAAAATCTATTCAGGAATTACAATATTAAAACTAGAAAGGGAAGCTGATTGCAATGAAGTTGTTTTGTGGAATACCATTACAAGAAATTCAGCGTTAACTATTGGATTAGTTTACTGAAGTCAAAACTTAAACAAACAGGAGAAAAAAATAAAAACACTATAAGGAAATTGAGAAAAGGGGAATGTGTTATAATGGGGAATTTCAACCAATATACAATGGAAATATTATCTATAGAGAGAGTGCAGGGGGAGGGGATGAACATCAAAAGTCTATCTCACCACAAAATACTTTGTGATTCAGTGGTCACTTCCATGCATTGTCTTTTAGTCAAAGAAACAATGCCAGTTGAGAAAATAGAGAGATGACACTTTCATTTTAGATTAAAAAAAAACAGCAAACAGTCATGTAGGCATTTATCTCATTCTCTGGTAGAGGAAATAATAAACACATTAGCTTCCACATTAAAAAGCACAATTGATGTTTATGGTAATATAGGTCTAAATATAACAAAACGAGGACTGTACAACAGCAACGTTCTGTCATATACTTCTCTATGGCTCTGAGACCTTCTAGAACTGGTGTTTCTGGAAGATACTAGGGGTGTTTTGACTGAAAGCCTTTTAAGTTTTCTATGGCATGAAGAGGATTTGGCAGTGAGTGAATATAGGTCTGCTTCTTGCAAGAGGAAAACCAATCAGACGATGATGTGATAAAATAATGAATTATGCAGGAGCACTTTTTCACAAGGTGGAAATATCTAGCAAGAGGGCTACATTCTGCAGTAGATGGACACAGCCTATGGGAAAGTTATATAGGTATGTAAGGTTTTTCTCAAAAGACACTTATCTTTGATTTTGTCACAGGGAGAAACAAATTCTTTTTTATGTAAGTGATGGGGAAGTCAATCATTCAATAATGGGGAAATCAATCAATCAACAATGGGGCAGTTAGTCGGACAGTGAAGAGACTGTCTTTCGAAAAGGTGTTTTATATAGTGCAGTGTTGTATTCAGTCCTTGAGACTGTTCAAAGCACTTCACCTTTCACCCCCAGGCAGACCTGTTCATTCCAGCGCCATCTCGACTTCTCTGGGAAGCTTTCAACCATGTTGCAATTACTGCACGAAGACTATTCGTTCAAATATTCCCCTCTGCCTATAGCCATGTACTTGCTTATACAGCTGAGTGAACTGTGGCAATGTGGAGTGAACAAAATGGCCAAAGCTTCGAAACAGCAGCAAGAGGTTTTGAACCTGGGTACTCTTAATCGAGTCCAACGTCCTAAACGCTTCAGTCAGTGATGGGATAGTCAGGGATGCTGAAGTCAGTGAGTGATGGGGCAGTGAGCCAGTCAGTCAATGATGGGGCAGTGAGCCAGTCAATCATTGGACAGTGAGTGATTGGGCAACAATACAGTCAACGAAGGGGCAGTGAGCCAGTCAACAGTGGGACAGTCAGCCATTCAGTGATGGAACAGGCAGTCAGTCATGATGAAAGTCATTTGGAACTTAAAAAATAGAAGCGAGGTACATTTGCTGGATTTTACTTCATGCAACCAAGATTAATCTCTGCAAGTGGTTGATGCAGAAACTCAGACATGTAAGTGCATGTTTGTTTGGATCCACCTAGTGTGATAACATTATCCCACACGTCCACCAGGGTGACAGGAGAGTCAGTCAGTCACTGACCAATAGGAGTATGCTGCAGAGATGATTTAGTGGGAACGCTATGATAAAACTGAAGAAACCACCTTGGAATTTTAAACATTTATTGTGAAGCACAAATTTACTATTTTAGATGGTATGCATCTTCTCTTCTTGTTTGACCAGTCAATTAAACAATTTCATGTTTAAAAAGTCATTATTTCAAAACAATCTTTGTACAAACAAATACCAAAAACAAGTAAGTAAGCCAGATTTGTTCATCTGTGTATCAAATAAGAGAAAAATCTATATCACACAGGATTTACTAATTTGTTGAATTTTTCCAGACATACAATTATAGTAAAATACATTAGCGGCCTTAACTATTTAACTAAGTGCACATCCAATGTCATCCATCAAACAACAAAAACAACACACAATGGCTACCTAATAACCTATCACTTTTTAGTGATCGCTATGTTAACTCACACTCACTGTTTGTCTTACATGCTGCTATTTGGATAGTTTGTAACATTCTAAATACCATCATTAGATCATTCAGAATTAGGTTAATTAGTAAATTTTACACACATTCACCATAAAAACTTCCAGTATACATGAGTAAGAGCTAACACTAATAACATATGTATGCCATAATTTTATAATCAGCATACGGTAACCACACAATTGACACAGTTTGCTCCATGCAACACCCAAGATGGCAAACCTGAAAGTTGTATATAAAATATACCTACAAATATATGCATCATATATATATATATAATATATATTGTGTTTCTATCACAAAAAGATTATGTAGTTAAGATCAAGCTAGATTCACACAAGAGGCACGCTGCTATAATATCTACAATAGTACAGTTTCAACAATGTCTCCAACAATGTTTCAGCAGTCAGGTGACTTGCTGCTGTCGTTAATGTCACTGTACTTTTATGGATCACTGCAACAATGTTTCATCTCCTCCGTAGGATGATGTGTGCACACTGGTGATTCTACCGTCATCAAAGTGAGCACAAGCATCTAAGAAGAAAGTGTTAGCTGCCAATACAGTATATCCACACATAACATTGGTAAGTTCACCCATTGATCTGCTGAACCACCAGCCACTAATCTGCTCATTGCAACAGCAGCACAATTCCAACAATGTTTCACCATCCTTAGACTGCTGCTTAGTTGGCTGGTCTTGGCTGCATTCCATTCATGATGAAAGTACTCATCACTTCTGGGCCGTTTGTGTCAAAGCCTGGCATATCCATCATGTTGGCATCATCTGGATCAGCAATGCTGAAGTCAGTAACGGACATGGCACACACGATGAGTTTGGCATCGTGGATACCAGACCACTTGCGATACTCTCGAAGCTCCTCTGCAGGATGAATGTAGCCGCAGTTGGTCTCGTTGTCAGTGTAGACAATGAACACATCAAACTCCTTTTTGTGCTGCAGTGCGTATTGCATGGGTAGTGCACAGTCTGTCCTACCCATTCGCACTCTCTTTATGACGTTCTCGACCTCAGGCAGCTTCATGTGATCGCCTATTGCAAGTGGAACCAACTCGTGTGAAAAGCCAACAATTTCACACTGGCGCTCGGTTCTCGCAGTGATGAGTGACAGGGCGGCGGCTGCCATTCCAGGAGTGATGCTGTTGCAACCATTCACTGGGCCGAAGTACATCGAGCCACTGACATCAACAGCCAGCAGGTACCTCTTGTTGGTTGGTTCTACCTGCTTGAAGGTCAGGTAGAATGCATCATCAAGGGCTTGCAAGATTGCCATGTTGGGGGACCATGTCAAGCTTCCGACATCACCCTTCCCTTTTTTGTATGTCAGCAGGGCAACAAGCACATTGAATGGGTGAATCTTGGCTTTCTTCAGGATATCCAGATCACCAAGTCTGGTTGTAATCATTTGCTCATATCTGCTGCCATGTGTCAACATCCCGATAGACGACATCTTGCCCAGGTTGCGGATCATGGCAGTCATTGGCATGTGTTCAAGTAGTGCCTCCCATATGTCTGGGAACTTAAGCAGTTGGGTGTTGACATGTTCTCTCACTAGGCGGTGCTGTCTGATCATGTCCGCCAACCCAGATACATTAATGGTATCTGGATCTCTCTGTGCTTTGACATCTTCGACAGCCTGAATGTACTCCAGTAGGCCGCCGATCTCCAGGTCTTCTTTAGAAGCATCAAATCCTTTGACAATATACTTCAAGATTGCTGTCACACCATTATCATTGATTCCTTGGTTCGGTTTTGGATGTGCCAGACGCACCACATCCTGGTGACTCCATCCATTTCGAGTTTTGTACTTCGTCACCAGCATTGCCAATCGTCTCGCTTCTTGTGGACTTTCCCGACATCGCAAGTACCAGTTGGAGATGGCTCTGCGGTGGGCACGCCCCCACCCTGTGCCGGTACTTAGTGCCTCACAGTAGCAGAGGAACATAAACAGGTGTGTTGGAATGCGGCAGACTTTGTGCAAATGTTCGTAGCACAATTTCTTTGTATCTGGATCTATTGACTGTCGGGCACACATTGCCATGGCTAACATAAGTCCGTTCTGTCTGGCAGTGCGGCCTTTGACACTGTATTCGACCGCCATGTTTACCACTTCATTACCACGTCCTGACTCGATCAGTCTCGTGATGCACTGCGCATTTTCCACCTTTAACTTATCATCGCCTATATAGTAGGTCCCGCCTTCTGTTCCGAGACAAAACAGTCGTGCCAACCTGACGAGATCATCCACTTTGTAGACATAACCACCGTCGTGGTTTTTCGTTTGTCGTCCTCCCGGCTGCGGCTCTGTTGGCGGCGTAATTATCCTGGACGCACCCGGCGTACTTGTCGTGGACGCACTTGTCCTGGGCCTGGACGAGTCCTGCCCCATGACTTTAACTGATGTGTTTAATATATATCAACAAACAAAAAAATTTACCCTCACACTTCGTCGACGTTCTACATAAACACTGTTCTCGTGTCGTGGTGGCTTCTCTTATAATATGTCACCGAATTGTGCAAAGCGTACTACGCAAAATGTTTTCAAGCGCGTCTGTCATTGGTGCATTTCCAGGGACGGCCTAAAAGGCGGGCTTCGGAAATTCAGAGGAACCGTGTAGGTTCAATTATTATAAGATACAAATAATTATCAGAACGAAACAGTTCCATGCAGTTTTCCAAGCAAAAGTCGGAGTAATAAATTACTGAAATGAGAACAACATGACTATATTGGTCAGACTTGTCTGCCTATGCAATGATCCACCTTTTTGGCTGTCCCCATTTCTAGCAGAAATGAAACCCAAATTAAGATCCGGATCAGGGACTGACTCGGGCAGAATACAATCTTAAAAGACAAATGCGCCGTAAAAACAAATAGTTATCACATGTACACAGAATGAAGTATGGGGCATTCAACAATTGATGTCATGGACAGCAGCATAGCTGAAATGTTGCTTTCAAAAGATGTAGGTAACTGCACACAAATAAACTGCCCCAAGACTCAGAGTGGCGCTGACGAAAATAGACGAAAAACGGACACTGCTGACCCAATGACCAACAAGTGCCAAGAATTTAAATCAATTCCATTACTACTGATTCCTCTTTTTTTAAACTCATTTATTATTTAATCTGCGTAGTTGTGCAACACTGAATATGTCCTAATGTTTAGGAAAGACAGAATAGGAAGAAAGATAGGCAACTATTTGATACATTACAAAATCTTTTCAGGAATTACAAAATGAAAACTAAAAAGGGATGCTAATTGCAATGAAGTTGTCTTGGTGGAATACCATTACAAGAAATTCAACGTTAACTACTGGATTAGATTACCGATGTCCAAATATAAACAGAGGAGAAAAAAAATTTACATTATAAGGAAAGTGAGAAAAGGGGAATATGTTATAATGGGGAATTTCAACAAATATAAAATTGAAATATCTATAGAGAGAGAGAAAGAGTGCAGGGGGTGGAATGAATATCATAAAGTGTATCTTACCACCAAAAGATAGTTTGTGATTCAGTGGTCACTTCCATGCATTGTATTTAAGCCTAAGAAACAATACCAGTTGAGAAAATAGAGAGATGACACTTTCATTTTAAAGAATAAACAGCAAACAGTCATGTAGGCATTTATCTCATTCTCTGGTAGAGTAAATAGTAAACGCATTAGCTTCCACATTAAAAAGCGCAATTGATGTTTATTGTAACATAGGTCTAAATATAACAAAACGAGGACTGTACAACAGCTACGTTCTGTCATGTACTTCTCTACGGCTCTGAGTGCTAGTGAATAACAGCCAGGATAACACAAATTGAGACCTTCCAGAACTGGTGCCTCTGGAAGATACTAGGGGTGTTTTGACCGATGCTTTCTATGGTATGAAGAGGATTTGGCAGTGAGTGAATATAGGTCTGCTTCTTGCAAGAGGCAAACCAATGAGACGATGATGTGATAACATAATGAATTATGCAGGAGCACTTTTGACAAGGTGGAAATGTCTAGCAGAGGGCTACATCCTGCGACAGTATGCAAGGCTTTTCTCAAAAGACACTTATCTTTCATTTGTCATAGGGAGAAACAAATTCTTTTTTATGAAACTTATGGGTAGTCAACTATTCAATGATGAGGAAGTCAGTCAATCAACAATGGGGCAGTTAGTCGGACAGTGAAGAGACTGTCATTCAAAAAGATATGTTTTATATAGTGCACTATTCAGTCCTTGAGACTGTTCGAAGCACTTCACATTTCACCCCCAGGCAGACCTGTTCATTCCAGCACCATCTTGACTTCTCTGGGAAGCTTTCACCCATGCTGCAATTACTGCGCAAAGACTATTCGTTCACATATTCCCTGTAGCCATGTACTCACTTATACAGCTGAGTGAACTGTGGTAATGTGGAGTGAAAAAAATTGCCAAAGCTTCAAAACAGCAGCAAGAGGATTTGAACCTGGGTACTCTTAATTGATTCCGACGTCCAAAAAGCTTCAGTCAATGATGGGATAGTCAGGGATGCTGAAGTCAGTCAATGATGGGACAATCAGCCAGTTAATGACGGGACAGTCAAACAGTTAATAATGGAACAGTCAGCCAGTCCATGATGGTACAGTCAGCCAGTTAATGAAGAAACAGTCAGCCAGTTAATGACGGGACAGTCAGACAGTTAATAATGGAACAGTCAGCCAGTCAATGATGGAACAGTCAGCCGGGACAGTCAGACAGTTAATAATGGAAGTCAGCCAGTCAATGATAGGACAGTCAGCCAGTCAGTGATGGGACATAAGATAAGTCACATTTGTTTTTGTTTGTGGAAGAGATAAAAACCACATAGGATTTACAAATGTGTCAAATGTTTTCAGACATACAATTATAATAATCACACCAGCAAATCATTTTAGCTCCCTCAATTACTTAATTTTGTGCAAGTGAATAGACACATGTACATGAATTCATATAATACAGTAGTATGTAAATCAAAACGATGCCCAATGGGTACCAAATATTTTCTCAAAGTCTATTGATCACTGATCAAACAGATGCATAATACTATACAACTAGCTTACACCCATCCATTGAACAAAAGGGGTTAAACCACATTCGATTTTCCAATAGGCTGCCATTTTATAGGATTCCTGCAAAATTTTTCCTGATTCTCTTCAACATTTCACAGCATACTAATGCTCCATTATCACATAGCTTTCAGAAACATGCACCCAATGCAGATACCCCTCAATTTTTGCTCTAGCCTGGTGAATGATTTAGAAATGTTGGTACATTGTCATCAAATGAAAGATCTAATGTAGTAGTAGGAAAGAAAACATTAACTTTACCAACGTATCCGATGTGAAAGTACTCGGGAAAAATTCACTCATTATACAACCACAAATTTAGAGATATTTTCTACCTGTCAGACAAAGACAACACAGTGGACGAATTGAGTGTTGAACCACTCTGTGGCTTTTGTTGGCCACATACCACATCCATGACCCGTCCATTACTCAGTCTCTAGCATAGTGAATTATCATCTCCAATTGGTAGATCAGAGGCGACTGGTCAACTGCGGTGAATGAATATAGAAACAGGCGAGAGGACGTCGGTGCCTGGGAGGAGATACTGTCAGACAACATATATCCATAGATGGTAGGGTCACGGTTACGCCATCTGGAGAGTGGCTCACACTTAATTTAGCCACTATTTCCATCTTTGTCTGACAGGTAGAAAAGCATAATAATAAATAAGTCTAAATAACTGCTTTTTTAGTACATCACCAATTAGTAGATTAGAGGCAACTGGTGCAAGGAGGCGAATGAACACAGAAAGAGCCTAGTGGACATCGGCGCCTGGGAGGAGATACTGCCCCCAAAGTTAGTGTATTAACAGATTAACATAAAAGTAACATAGTTTTCTTAGTACGCTGATAAATACTTATGGATCAAGAGATTGATCATGAAAATAGAATTCTGGCTAAGATGACAGATTTGACTGTATGTATGTATGTATGTATATATATATATATATATATATATATATATATATATATATATATATATATATATACTAAAAACACATTCTTACAAATAGAATAAAATATATGCATCATATACAATACCATTGTGTTTCTATCAAAGGAAAAGATTCTGTTGTTAAGGTCTTGCTGGGTTCACTCAAAAGGTGTACCCTACTATGATATCTACAATACTGTTTCAACAAAAGGTGCACCTACTATGATATCTATAATACTGTTTCAACAAAGGGTGTACCCTAGCATGATATCTACAATACTGTTTCAACAAAAGGTGTACCCTACTATGATATCTGCAATACTGTTTCAACAAAAGGTGCACCCTACTATGATATCTACAATACTGTTTCAGCAAAAGGTGTACCCTACTATGATATCTACAATACTGTTTCAACAAAAGGTGTACCCTAGTAGGGTATCTACAAAACTGTTTCAACAAAAGGTGTACCCTACTATGATATCTACAATACTGTTTCAACAATCAGCACCATGTTTTGCTACTGATAGGTGTCATTGCTACTGATAGGTGTCATTGATGGGACTATGATTTCAAGGATGGATCACAGCAACAATGTTTCATCTCCTCTGTTGGATCATCCATGCACACTAATGAATACTGTTTCAACAATTTATATATATATATATATATTGTGTTTCTATCACAAAACGATTATGTAGTTAAGATCAAGCTGGATTCACACAAAAGAGGCACGCTGCTATATCTACAACAGTTGTAGATATTATAGCAGCATCAACAGCCACCAGGTACCTGGCACCTGGTTGGTTCTACCTGCTTGAAGGTCAGGTAGAATGCATCATCAAGGGCTTGCAAGATTGCCATGTTGGGGGACCATGTCAAGCTTCCGACATCACCCTTCCCTTTTTTGTATATCAGCAGGGCACCAAGCACATTGAATGGGTGAATACTGGCTTTCTTCAGGATATCCAGATCACCAAGTCTAGTTGTAATCATTTGCTCGTATCTGCTGCCAGGAGTCAACATCCCGATAGATGACATCTTGCCCAGGTTGCGGATCATGGCAGTCATCGGCATGTGTTCAAGTAGTGCCTCCCATATGTCTGGGAACTTGAGCAGTTGGGTGTTGACATGTTCTCTCACCAGGCGGTGCTGACGAAAATAGACGAAAAACGGACTCTGCTGACCCAATGACCAACAAGTGCCAAGAATTTAAATAAATTCCATGACTACCGATTCCTCCACTAAACTGAGGACAGCGAAGACACTGCCGCAGTACAAAACACTTTTAAAAACATCTTTTTTATATACTGTTTTAGAACATTTATTATTGGTATTGTTTTAGTACAATTAATATCATTTTAATATATTATTTTCGTATAATATATTTATTTTTTATTATAATTAATAATATTGTATTAAGTTATGATTGCATGTCTGTAAAAGCACCTGAGAGCAATCTTTATTAATCGGGTGCTATATAAATATTTTTATTATTATTAAACAACACAAGTAGATAATGTATGAACCATTATAGCATGTTATCTAAATGTAGCAATCTATTCATCCTACACATGAGCTCTCTGAATATAAAATAAGGATGTTCTATCCTCGCAACCAGTAGTTTTTAACTCATTTATTATTTAATCTGAGTAGTATGTGCAAAACTGAATATGTCCTAATGTTTAGGAAAGACAGAATAGGAAGAAAGATATTTGATACATTACAAAATCTTTTCAGGAATTACAAAATGAAAACTAGAAAGGGATGCTAATTGCAATGAAGTTGTCTTGGTGGAATACCATTACAAGAAATTCAACGTTAACTACTGGATTAGATTACCGATGTCCAAATATAAACAGAGGAGAAAAAAAAATTAACATTATAAGGAAAGTAAGAAAAGGGGAATATGTTATAATGGGGAATTTCAACAAATATACAATTGAAATATCTATAGAGAGAGAGAAAGAGTGCAGGGGGTGGAATGAATATCAAAAAGTGTATCTTACCACCAAAAGATAGTTTGTGATTCAGTGGTCACTTCCATGCATTGTCTTTAAGCCTAAGAAACAATACCAGTTGAGAAAATAGAGAGATGACACTTTCATTTTAAAGAATAAACAGCAAACAGTCATGTAGGCATTTATCTCATTCTCTGGTAGAGTAAATAGTAAACGCATTAGCTTCCACATTAAAAAGCGCAATTGATGTTTATTGTAACATAGGTCTAAATATAACAAAACGAGGACTGTACAACAGCTACGTTCTGTCATGTACTTCTCTACGGCTCTGAGTGCTAGTGAATAACAGCCAGGATAACACAAATTGAGACCTTCCAGAACTGGTGCCTCTGGAAGATACTAGGGGTGTTTTGACCGATGCTTTCTATGGTATGAAGAGGATTTGGCAGTGAGTGAATATAGGTCTGCTTCTTGCAAGAGGCAAACCAATGAGACGATGATGTGATAACATAATGAATTATGCAGGAGCACTTTTGACAAGGTGGAAATGTCTAGCAGAGGGCTACATCCTGCGACAGTATGCAAGGCTTTTCTCAAAAGACACTTATCTTTCATTTGTCATAGGGAGAAACAAATTCTTTTTTATGAAACTTATGGGTAGTCAACTATTCAATGATGAGGAAGTCAGTCAATCAACAATGGGGCAGTTAGTCGGACAGTGAAGAGACTGTCATTCAAAAAGATATGTTTTATATAGTGCAGTATTCAGTCCTTGAGACTGTTCGAAGCACTTCACATTTCACCCCCAGGCAGACCTGTTCATTCCAGCACCATCTTGACTTCTCTGGGAAGCTTTCACCCATGCTGCAATTACTGCGCAAAGACTATTCGTTCACATATTCCCTGTAGCCATGTACTCACTTATACAGCTGAGTGAACTGTGGTAATGTGGAGTGAAAAAAATTGCCAAAGCTTCAAAACAGCAGCAAGAGGATTTGAACCTGGGTACTCTTAATTGATTCCGACGTCCGAAAAGCTTCAGTCAATGATGGGATAGTCAGGGATGCTGAAGTCAGTCAATGATGGGACAATCAGCCAGTTAATGACGGGACAGTCAAACAGTTAATAATGGAACAGTCAGCCAGTCCATGATGGTACAGTCAGCCAGTTAATGAAGAAACAGTCAGCCAGTTAATGACGGGACAGTCAGACAGTTAATAATGGAACAGTCAGCCAGTCAATGATGGAACAGTCAGCCGGGACAGTCAGACAGTTAATAATGGAAGTCAGCCAGTCAATGATAGGACAGTCAGCCAGTCAGTGATGGGACAGTCAGCCAGTCAATGATGGGACATAAGATAAGTCACATTTGTTTTTGTTTGTGGAAGAGATAAAAACCACATAGGATTTACAAATGTGTCAAATGTTTTCAGACATACAATTATAATAATCACACCAGCAAATCATTTTAGCTCCCTCAATTACTTAATTTTGTGCAAGTGAATAGACACATGTACATGAATTCATATAATACAGTAGTATGTAAATCAAAACGATGCCCAATGGGTACCAAATATTTTCTCAAAGTCTATTGATCACTGATCAAACAGATGCATAATACTATACAACTAGCTTACACCCATCCATTGAACAAAAGGGGTTAAACCACATTCGATTTTCCAATAGGCTGCCATTTTATAGGATTCCTGCAAAATTTTTCCTGATTCTCTTCAACATTTCACAGCATACTAATGCTCCATTATCACATAGCTTTCAGAAACATGCACCCAATGCAGATACCCCTCAATTTTTGCTCTAGCCTGGTGAATGATTTAGAAATGTTGGTACATTGTCATCAAATGAAAGATCTAATGTAGTAGTAGGAAAGAAAACATTAACTTTACCAACGTATCCGATGTGAAAGTACTCGGGAAAAATTCACTCATTATACAACCACAAATTTAGAGATATTTTCTACCTGTCAGACAAAGACAACACAGTGGACGAATTGAGTGTTGAACCACTCTGTGGCTTTTGTTGGCCACATACCACATCCATGACCCGTCCATTACTCAGTCTCTAGCATAGTGAATTATCATCTCCAATTGGTAGATCAGAGGCGACTGGTCAACTGCG
The DNA here is from genome assembly GCA_963662155.1 of Lamellibrachia columna. Lineage (NCBI taxonomy): Eukaryota > Metazoa > Annelida > Polychaeta > Sabellida > Siboglinidae > Lamellibrachia > Lamellibrachia columna. The sequence goes on from OY759265.1 coordinate 30,750,644, forward strand.
GTGAATGAATATAGAAACAGGCGAGAGGACGTCGGTGCCTGGGAGGAGATACTGTCAGACAACATATATCCATAGATGGTAGGGTCACGGTTACGCCATCTGGAGAGTGGCTCACACTTAATTTAGCCACTATTTCCATCTTTGTCTGACAGGTAGAAAAGCATAATAATAAATAAGTCTAAATAACTGCTTTTTTAGTACATCACCAATTAGTAGATTAGAGGCAACTGGTGCAAGGAGGCGAATGAACACAGAAAGAGCCTAGTGGACGTCGGCGCCTGGGAGGAGATACTGCCCCCAAAGTTAGTGTATTAACAGATTAACATAAAAGTAACATAGTTTTCTTAGTACGCTGATAAATACTTATGGATCAAGAGATTGATCATGAAAATAGAATTCTGGCTAAGATGACAGATTTGACTGTATGTATGTATGTATATATATATATATATATATATATATATATATATATACTAAAAACACATTCTTACAAATAGAATAAAATATATGCATCATATACAATACCATTGTGTTTCTATCAAAGGAAAAGATTCTGTTGTTAAGGTCTTGCTGGGTTCACTCAAAAGGTGTACCCTACTATGATATCTACAATACTGTTTCAACAAAAGGTGCACCTACTATGATATCTATAATACTGTTTCAACAAAGGGTGTACCCTAGCATGATATCTACAATACTGTTTCAACAAAAGGTGTACCCTACTATGATATCTGCAATACTGTTTCAACAAAAGGTGCACCCTACTATGATATCTACAATACTGTTTCAGCAAAAGGTGTACCCTACTATGATATCTACAATACTGTTTCAACAAAAGGTGTACCCTAGTAGGGTATCTACAAAACTGTTTCAACAAAAGGTGTACCCTACTATGATATCTACAATACTGTTTCAACAATCAGCACCATGTTTTGCTACTGATAGGTGTCATTGCTACTGATAGGTGTCATTGATGGGACTATGATTTCAAGGATGGATCACAGCAACAATGTTTCATCTCCTCTGTTGGATCATCCATGCACACTAATGAATACTGTTTCAACAATTTATATATATATATATATATTGTGTTTCTATCACAAAACGATTATGTAGTTAAGATCAAGCTGGATTCACACAAAAGAGGCACGCTGCTATATCTACAACAGTTGTAGATATTATAGCAGCATCAACAGCCACCAGGTACCTGGCACCTGGTTGGTTCTACCTGCTTGAAGGTCAGGTAGAATGCATCATCAAGGGCTTGCAAGATTGCCATGTTGGGGGACCATGTCAAGCTTCCGACATCACCCTTCCCTTTTTTGTATATCAGCAGGGCACCAAGCACATTGAATGGGTGAATACTGGCTTTCTTCAGGATATCCAGATCACCAAGTCTAGTTGTAATCATTTGCTCGTATCTGCTGCCAGGAGTCAACATCCCGATAGATGACATCTTGCCCAGGTTGCGGATCATGGCAGTCATCGGCATGTGTTCAAGTAGTGCCTCCCATATGTCTGGGAACTTGAGCAGTTGGGTGTTGACATGTTCTCTCACCAGGCGGTGCTGACGAAAATAGACGAAAAACGGACTCTGCTGACCCAATGACCAACAAGTGCCAAGAATTTAAATAAATTCCATGACTACCGATTCCTCCACTAAACTGAGGACAGCGAAGACACTGCCGCAGTACAAAACACTTTTAAAAACATCTTTTTTATATACTGTTTTAGAACATTTATTATTGGTATTGTTTTAGTACAATTAATATCATTTTAATATATTATTTTCGTATAATATATTTATTTTTTATTATAATTAATAATATTGTATTAAGTTATGATTGCATGTCTGTAAAAGCACCTGAGAGCAATCTTTATTAATCGGGTGCTATATAAATATTTTTATTATTATTAAACAACACAAGTAGATAATGTATGAACCATTATAGCATGTTATCTAAATGTAGCAATCTATTCATCCTACACATGAGCTCTCTGAATATAAAATAAGGATGTTCTATCCTCGCAACCAGTAGTTTTTAACTCATTTATTATTTAATCTGAGTAGTATGTGCAAAACTGAATATGTCCTAATGTTTAGGAAAGACAGAATAGGAAGAAAGATATTTGATACATTACAAAATCTTTTCAGGAATTACAAAATGAAAACTAGAAAGGGATGCTAATTGCAATGAAGTTGTCTTGGTGGAATACCATTACAAGAAATTCAACGTTAACTACTGGATTAGATTACCGATGTCCAAATATAAACAGAGGAGAAAAAAAAATTAACATTATAAGGAAAGTAAGAAAAGGGGAATATGTTATAATGGGGAATTTCAACAAATATACAATTGAAATATCTATAGAGAGAGAGAAAGAGTGCAGGGGGTGGAATGAATATCAAAAAGTGTATCTTACCACCAAAAGATAGTTTGTGATTCAGTGGTCACTTCCATGCATTGTCTTTAAGCCTAAGAAACAATACCAGTTGAGAAAATAGAGAGATGACACTTTCATTTTAAAGAAAAAACAGCAAACAGTCATGTAGGCATTTATCTCATTCTCTGGTAGAGTAAATAGTAAACGCATTAGCTTCCAAATTAAAAAGCGCAATTCATGTTTATGGTAACATAGGTCTAAATATAACAAAACGAGGACTGTAGAACAGCAACGTTCTGTCATGTACTTCTCTACGGCCCTGAGTGCCAGTCCATGATGGTACAGTCAGCCAGTTAATGATGGGAAAGTCAGACAGTTAATAATGGAACAGTCAGCCAGTCCATGATGGTACAGTCAGTCAGTCAGTCAGTCAATGATGGAACAGTCAGCTAGTCAATGATGGAACAGTCAGCCAGGACAGTCAGACAGTTAATAATGGAACAGTCAATGATGGGATAGTCAGCCAGTCAATGATAGGACAGTCAGCCAGTCAATAATGGGGCATAAGATAAGTCACATTTGTTTTTGTTTGTGGAAGAGAAAAAACCACATAGGATTTACAAATGTTTCCAGACATACAATTATAGTAATCACAAAGCAACAAACAGGGTTGAAATTTATTTTTTTATTTAAAAAAAAAAAAAATCTGGTATACACAATGTCATAAAATATTTGACTATAAGGCTATCTGGTGTCAATACAAGTGTGCGCACTTTGTGCTTTTGTATTAAAAACACACAAAACTTTGTTGATCTCGATGCTTGTAAACAATTATTTGTGTTAAATTCATATAAATCAGCGATTAAAAAAACAGGAAGTCAAAAAAATCATAAATCAATTATTTTTTTGGAGCGATTTAAATCATGATTTAAATCAAATGATTTAAATCAAACAACCCTGCCAGCAAATCATTTTAGCTCCCTCAATTACTTAATTTTGTGCAAGTGAATAGACACATGTACATGAATTCATGTAATACAGTAGTATGTAAATCAAAACGATGCCCAATGGGTACCAAATATTCTCTCAAGGTCTACTGATCAATGGTCAAATAGATGCATAATATTATACAACTAGCTTAAACCCATCCATAGAACAAAAGGGGTGAAACCACATTTGATTTTCCAATAGGCTGCCGTTTTATAGGATTCCTGCAAAATTTGTTCTATGATTCTCTTCAACATTTCACAACATACTAATGCTCCATTAACAAATGCTGTAAATCACATAGCTTTCAGAAACATGCACCCAATGCAGATACCCCTCAATTTTGGCCCCAGCCAGGTGAATGATTTAGAAATGTTGGTACATTGTCATCAAATGAAAGATCTAATGTAGTAGGAAAGAAAACATTATTAACTTTACCAACGTATCCGATGTGAAAGTACTCTGAAAAATTTCACTCATTAAACAACCACAAAGGTATTATTATTAAACATAATTACCTCTCAATAAACTTAGTGTTCGCTCTGTATATTTCAACTGCATCCCGCAGTCATCTTCGTCTGAGGGATGCAGTTGAAATATACAGAACGAACTCTAAGTTTCTTGAGAGGTAATTATGTTTATTATTAATAACCAAGAAACCGGATCATCTATCCATTCAAGAACCACAAAGGTAGTTATTTATAGATATTTTCTACCTGTCGACAAAGACAACACAGTGGACTAATTGAGTGTTGAACCACTCTGTGGCTTTTGCTGGCCATAGACCACATCTACGACCCTTCCGCCATTAGAGTCTAGCATAGTGAATTATTATCACCTCCAACTGGTAGATCAGAGGTGACTGGTCTACTACGGCGAATGAACACAGAAAGAGCCTAGTGGATGTCGGCGCCTGGGAGAAGATACTGCCAGATTTCCCCCAAAGTTAGTGTATTAATACACAGATTAACATAAAAGTAACATAGTTTTCTTAGTACGCTGATAAATAAATATGGATCAAGAGATTGATCATGAAAATAGAATTCTAGCCAAGATGACAGATTTGACTGTATGTATGTATGTATATATTATATATATAGTATCTCATCCCATGCTCCGACATCCACTTATATATATATATTATAAAAACATGATTCTTACAAAGATAATAAAATATATGCATCATATACAATAACATTGTGTTTCTATCAAAGGAAAAGATTCTATTGTTAGGATCTTGCTGGGTTCACTCAAAAGTTGTACCCACCTATGATATCTACAATACTGTTTCAACAATCAGCATCATGCATTGCTACTGATAGGTGTCATTGCTACTGATAGGTGTCATTGATGGGACTGTGCTTTCATGGATGGATCACAGCAACAATGTTTCATCTCGTCTGTTGGATCATCCATGCACACTGATGAGTTTAGTCATCACCACAAAGCAAGCGAGATCATGCAATTGTAAATGAACACAAGCATCCAAGTAGAAGAAATCACAGTAAACGCAATGTTGGTAATACAGGTTGATCTGCTCAACCACCATACACTGCTGTTTAATTGGCCAGTCTTGGCTGCATCTCATCCATGATGAAAGTACTCATCACTTTTGGGCTGTTTGTGTCAAACCCTGGCATATTCATCACGTTGGCATCTTCTGGATCAGCAATGTTGAAGTCAGTAATACACATGGCACACACGATGAGTTTGGCATCAGCGATACCGGACCATGTTCGATACTCTTGAAGTTCCTCTGCTGGATGAATGTAGCCGCATTTGGGCTCGTTGTCAGGGATGATGGCTGGATCAGAAATGGCCGGATTGTCAACGAGTTTCTCCGTGGATTGGAAAAGACAGAAGCTACATTTCAACTCAGTCACCACCAGGACAAGTCAGGTAAAACAACAATGTGTGGTCTTATATAGCGCCGTTTGCTGCCTAGTGAAAGTGTTCATTACTACATTATCTTATCACAGGAAGTTGTGTTGGCTTGTATTACAAAGACTATAATTATGTGGGTGAATGGGCATGAAAAATTAAACCCCTGCTTGTGAACATCCTTTGTGTGCACATGCTATCCAATTAAGACATACACCTGTTCTAGCTTCACCTATCCGGTCTCGTGGCTACTGCTTATAACTGATTCTTACCAGAATGTTGCTTATGTGTAACCGGCATGGTTACTGGACATTTAGTAATTTATAATTGCCCCACCCATCACCCCACCGGTCACCCAGCAAAGGTCACGCGATAATACCAGAAGAGCACAGGGTTGATGGTGCCATTACTTGCCACCATATGGCAGCACCCTGGGTAATCTATAGATAATCTAGTTAATTAGTTATTATTATTATAACTATTTGTCTTATGGTTAATTGCATTTATTGTGTCCGTTGCTGGTCCTGTTACTAATAATTAAGTTGTTTAAATACAAAATTTACCCAAGAGACAGTGGTCACATGTGGTCAGGGGGAGGGGCTGTGTCCCAGTGGGCCAGGCTGATCCCACTGTCAACAAGACAACAACAACCCTGTTTTGGTAAGTTTCTAAATACTTTGTTATACCTTAGAAAATGAATTCTTTCAATTTACAATGGTACCAAAATGTCTACTAGAGAATCTTCCATCTTTCTATGTAAACATATTTATATGTTCAGTTGTAATTACTTAATAGTGACTCAGATTACTGATGTGCTAAGAAGATGGGGAGCAAATGAACTGTCTGGACGTTAGGGAGGAATGTCTCCACCAGCTGTCTGTTAGCAGCTAGGGCTTAATGACATTTTGAAAGCTTGTAGCCAGTAGCTGGTAGAACAGGTTAGAAAGTTAAGTTTATTCATGTTTAGTACTGTTACATATAGTTAATGTATTATTATAGACAAAATACATTATGCAGGGACTGTGCATGTGTGGTATAATTATATAACATTATGTACAGTTAAGCCAGAATCAGACTGGAGCACTCTCCCTCTCTTTGATGTTGTTGTGATTAATCACCATGTGGCACTGGCTGGGTAGGGTGTGTGAAATATTCCCAAGGGACAAATGCTTGAGAGCAAGCTGGGGCCACACTAGATAGTAACTTGTAAACAGGGATCTAGTGTTGGTTTGATCATTTAATGTAGTATTGGTATCTTGATACATTTCTGGTGACACCATTGTGTTAGCATACATATAATAATGTAGTTAGTCACTCTTTTGTTTATTCATTTACAACTGATAATTGGTTGTATATCATTTACAGGTGCAGATGACCCCCTGTAAAATGCAGGATGTGGTTGCACTGAGTCGGTGCTCAGACACAGTTTTACATTTTTGATTAGGCCTGCAGTGCCCAGTTGGGGTGAGCATTGTTATTTTGGTTTTATGGGTTGTCATGAAGTATTACTATTAGGTTAGGAAACATTTAATTTGACGGTCATCCATAACTATCTTAAGGAACAAATTATAGACACTGCATATATATATATATATATATATATATGTGTTTGTGGGTATTAGTACTGATTTGTGTAATCGTAGTCTCCAAGGATTGTGTACCTTTATATGTTATAAGGGATGTTAAGCATAACTGATATTGTGTTATTCATGGAGTACATCAAATTTTTATTAATTGTAGCTGCATTTTTAGCTGAGTATATTTGTTGTATACTTCACCACTTAGGAGTTGACACAGTGTTTAAAGACTATAAACCTATGTATCTTATTGGTACTAAGTCGGTCATGGCATATTGCTGGATAGAAATCTAGATACAAATACCACAGGTGCCAACCTGCTATTTGGTGTCGGAGATAATCTATAGGTAATAATTATGTACCAATGTTATGCAGGGAATAGATGTTTTTGACTCTGTTGATTAATGATCCTGTGTAACTATTGTAGTAGTGCATGTAGTAATAATATTTTTGTATGTTTTACAGGTTTTTTTGATATAGTTTTTGTTATACAAAATAAAGGAAATCACCATTTCCCGTCTTCATGCGATTCCGCGGTTACAAAATGGTGTCAGAAGTGGGATGAAGACAACAAAATAAACCCCAGCTGGAAGGAATGACAGCATCACGAGAATTAAGATAACTTTACGTCCATCGGTCAGCGCTAGCAGAAGTGATGCGAGGCTCCGATAGCTGTGCAAGGAACATCGATGCTGCTAACATCTGCTAACATCATGTTGTGTTGCGGGTTGCGTAATGCAAGTGACTGTGAGACATCGATGATGATTCCGAAGTGACGAACATTCAAGGCGGCAACTTCCGAGGTGACAACTTCGTTTGGTGCCTACATGAGTAGGACCGGTTCTGAACAGAACTGAGTGACACGTTTGAACTGTGACAGGGACACTACAGAAAATGTCATGCCTGTAATAGCTATGTGTAATGTTGTTTTCTTGCAGCGTGTGTATCCTTGAACTGGTACAGGCCAGATATTGTATGTTATGTATAATGTTTTTCTTGCAGCTTTTCCCTGCCGCTTGGGTATCATGTGTTGCGATGAATACTGCTGGGATATTTTTAATGTCACTCCTGCTTTGGAGCTGGGTCATTAGGTTGGTCTTGGTTATCTAGCTTGGTCTTGGCAGTGCTAGTACATGGTGCCGGTTAACTCCTAGGATTAATTTTACAGACTGTGTCCTAAGAAAAGGTAATCCTGCAGTTGTTCCTGGTTATACGTGTGACCATTGCTTGGTGCTAAGGCTTGTCACTACCGAGATATTTGCTAATTTGTTAAATCTAATTATTAATTTCTTTGTGCTTGGGGTTGCCTGCCTGTAGTCATGGATGTCTTGGAGGAGCAGCTTAAGGTGTTGCGCCTGCAGCTTGAGCAATCCCGTGCTCAAACAGCAGAAGCAGAGCAGGAGAAGGCTGCAGCGGAAGCTGAGTGGAATGCTCAGAAAGTACATCTGCAGCGAGAATTAGAACGAACCGGTGAGGCCGTACTCAGAGAACCTGCAGCCGTACAGCCACAGCGCATTTATGTGCAAAGGGAGCGGCGGATGCCTAAGCTGTGCGGTCGACCCCAGAAGCCAGATGATCCGGATGTGGATGACTGGGCTTCAGATATGGAGAGCCACCTGAAGGCCAGTCCATTTTCTGATCGAGAGGGGCTGGACTTCATCATGGACCACCTTAGTGGGGCAGCTGGACAAGAGGTAAGGTTCCGAGAGCCTAGAACAGCTGAGGAGGCTCTTCAGATTGTAAGGAGTGTCTTCGGCGATGTAGACACAGTGGGAGCGGCACAAGAGGCCTTTTATACAAGGGTTCAGCAGCCAGGCGAGACGCTGTTAGATTATTCACTTGCCCTAGTGAAGTTGTTTGGGAAACTGAGCAAGCGACAGACTAGCTTAGCCCCACTGAGGAATGAAACCCTGAAGGGGCGGTTTGCTTCAGGAGTGCGTGAGCCGCACTTGCAACGCGAAATGCGCCGGCTCGAGATGGATCAGCCGGGAATGTCCTTCTGGGAGTTCCGTGACAGGGGAGTCTCCTGGTTAGGGAAGGAAGTTCCCAAGAAGATGGTTTCCCAGGATGTAATCAGCACGGTCGCTGGTACTGGTGATGGTAATGCCGCCATAGTGAAGGTGTTAGAAGCCCAGCAGCAGCAACTGCAGCGAATGCAAGACCTTCTAACAAAACAGCAACAGCAGCTAGACAGTGTTAGGAACACACGAAGCTGGGAAGCCCGGCGTCAGCCCAAGCATGGTTACAATGCCGAGGGGAAACGGATTTGTTATACGTGTGGATCCATGGACCATATCAGCCCCAATTGTCCCCAGAAGATTGTAAAGACGGAAAACTAGATGCTACCTCTGCACAAGTCCAGGTAGGGGAGGGCGAGCTAAAGGACCCATCAGATGTGGAAGCGTTGATGGAGAAAGCCATCGGTAAATGTCCAGTGGTGGAGGTAAAGGTGAGTGGGCAGTCGGCAAACTGTTTGTTGGACACCGGAGCAGAAGTGTCCACCATCACCGAGGGATTCTTCAGGAACCACCTGCTGCCATGTGGACAGACACTGAAGGATATCACAGGATGGATCTCCATCAAGGCTGCAAATGGGTTGCCTGTGCCCGATCTCGGCTATGTAGAATGTGAGGTGATTGCATTGGGGAAGGTTTTTAAGGATATGGGTTTCCTTGTGACAAGGGATCCAGTGGACCCTGTCCTACGACAGCGGAAATGTGAATGACCACTATTGCAAAAAGTTTGGTTATATTTGTTCAGTTGCTCATGGGATAGCAACAATTTAATCAGGTGGGTATGTAACCGGCATGGTTACTGGACATTTAGTAATTTATAATTGCCCCACCCATCACCCCACCGGTCACCCAGCAAAGGTCACGCGATAATACCAGAAGAGCACAGGGTTGATGGTGCCATTACTTGCCACCATATGGCAGCACCCTGGGTAATCTATAGATAATCTAGTTAATTAGTTATTATTATTATAACTATTTGTCTTATGGTTAATTGCATTTATTGTGTCCATTGCTGGTCCTGTTACTAATAATTAAGTTGTTTAAATAAAACATTTACCCAAGAGACAGTGGTCACATGTGGTCAGGGGGAGGGGCTGTGTCCCAGTGGGCCAGGCTGATCCCACTGTCAACAAGACAACAACAACCCTGTGTTGGTGCAGATGACCCCCTGTAAAATGCAGGATGTGGTTGCACTGAGTCGGTGCTCAGACACAGTTTTACATTTTTGATTAGGCCTGCAGTGCCCAGTTGGGGTTTTTTTGATATAGTTTTTGTTATACAAAATAAAGGAAATCACCATTTCCCGTCTTCATGCGATTCCACGGTTACAAAATGGTGTCAGAAGTGGGATCAGCCTGGCCCACTGGGACACAGCCCCTCCCCCTGACCACATGTGACCACTGTCTCTTGGGTAAATGTTTTATTGTGTCCGTTGCTGGTCCTGTTACTAATAATTAAGTTGTTTAAATACAAAATTTACCCAAGAGACAGTGGTCACATGTGGTCAGGGGGAGGGGCTGTGTCCCAGTGGGCCAGGCTGATCCCACTGTCAACAAGACAACAACAACCCTGTTTTGGTAAGTTTCTAAATACTTTGTTATACCTTAGAAAATGAATTCTTTCAATTTACAATGGTACCAAAATGTCTACTAGAGAATCTTCCATCTTTCTATGTAAACATATTTATATGTTCAGTTGTAATTACTTAATAGTGACTCAGATTACTGATGTGCTAAGAAGATGGGGAGCAAATGAACTGTCTGGACGTTAGGGAGGAATGTCTCCACCAGCTGTCTGTTAGCAGCTAGGGCTTAATGACATTTTGAAAGCTTGTAGCCAGTAGCTGGTAGAACAGGTTAGAAAGTTAAGTTTATTCATGTTTAGTACTGTTACATATAGTTAATGTATTATTATAGACAAAATACATTATGCAGGGACTGTGCATGTGTGGTATAATTATATAACATTATGTACAGTTAAGCCAGAATCAGACTGGAGCACTCTCCCTCTCTTTGATGTTGTTGTGATTAATCACCATGTGGCACTGGCTGGGTAGGGTGTGTGAAATATTCCCAAGGGACAAATGCTTGAGAGCAAGCTGGGGCCACACTAGATAGTAACTTGTAAACAGGGATCTAGTGTTGGTTTGATCATTTAATGTAGTATTGGTATCTTGATACATTTCTGGTGACACCATTGTGTTAGCATACATATAATAATGTAGTTAGTCACTCTTTTGTTTATTCATTTACAACTGATAATTGGTTGTATATCATTTACAGGTGCAGATGACCCCCTGTAAAATGCAGGATGTGGTTGCACTGAGTCGGTGCTCAGACACAGTTTTACATTTTTGATTAGGCCTGCAGTGCCCAGTTGGGGTGAGCATTGTTATTTTGGTTTTATGGGTTGTCATGAAGTATTACTATTAGGTTAGGAAACATTTAATTTGACGGTCATCCATAACTATCTTAAGGAACAAATTATAGACACTGCATATATATATATATATATATATATATGTGTTTGTGGGTATTAGTACTGATTTGTGTAATCGTAGTCTCCAAGGATTGTGTACCTTTATATGTTATAAGGGATGTTAAGCATAACTGATATTGTGTTATTCATGGAGTACATCAAATTTTTATTAATTGTAGCTGCATTTTTAGCTGAGTATATTTGTTGTATACTTCACCACTTAGGAGTTGACACAGTGTTTAAAGACTATAAACCTATGTATCTTATTGGTACTAAGTCGGTCATGGCATATTGCTGGATAGAAATCTAGATACAAATACCACAGGTGCCAACCTGCTATTTGGTGTCGGAGATAATCTATAGGTAATAATTATGTACCAATGTTATGCAGGGAATAGATGTTTTTGACTCTGTTGATTAATGATCCTGTGTAACTATTGTAGTAGTGCATGTAGTAATAATATTTTTGTATGTTTTACAGGTTTTTTTGATATAGTTTTTGTTATACAAAATAAAGGAAATCACCATTTCCCGTCTTCATGCGATTCCGCGGTTACATATGTTTCTTTAGGCACGCAGGCGGCTTTCATCAAAGATGTGTGAAGTCTCTGATCTCGACAATGAAGAAGATGGGCAACCCTTTCTGGGATACCAGTGGAGATCTCCTAGTTCTTGACACACGTGGAGGCAGAGGTAGCAGTTGTTGATTCCGTCAGCAAGATGAAGAAACTTGGAGAAGACCAACGCAGGAAGTTCTTCAAGAAACGTCTGGTGGACAGGATAAACACAATCAACGAAACAATATCAAAGAACAAGCTGCATCTCTTCAGTCGACATCTTGAAAAACGAAAATCACATGCACAACAACAGTTGTCATTGAAACATGACCGCAACTTGTTTTTAACACTGTACATCACCTGCCAAGTACACGACGTCATCTGCCAAGTACACGACGTCACCTGCCAAGTACACGACGTCACCTGCCAAGTACACGACGTCATCTGCCAAGTACACGACGTCATCTGCCAAGTACACGACGTCATCTGCCAAGTACACGACGTCACCTGCCAAGTACACGACGTTGATCTCGATTATTTTTTCCAACATGAGAATCATTCATTATCCCCGTCACTGTCCGACTACGGCAACACCAGGCTCGGTACAAAGGCTGACCTGCTTCAATGCCTAGAAGACGTGCTGCCGCACAGTGACAGTGCCTGCTCGCAGAGGGAAGCTCACACGATCATCATTGACGGTACAGCTCTTGTTAACATCCTCAAGACTGCTACGTTTGAAAAGTTTGATGACTATGCATCCATGTTCATGGAACACATCAGGAGACAGTTGGTCGATTCTGTTTGTCATGTTGACATCGTTTTCGATGTGTACAGACATGACAGCATCAAGACCACCACACGAGAAGAGCGAGAAGAGGGCAGAGGACAAGGAGACGAGTTAAGATTATCTGCAAACTGACCAGAGTTCTTGAGAGAAAATGGCAATAAGACATGACTATTTCACCTGCTAAGTGAACGAGTGACTGCCGAAACATTTCCTGGCAAGGTGTTGATCATACATGGAGACGAGGTGCGGTGCTCAGAGGCAACACACGTGGAGTGGCTATCACCGTGTACACACAAAAAGGCGGACACCAGGATGCTGTTGCATGGTGCAGATGGTGTCAAGCAGGGAAGACAAATTATTGTCATAAGAACTGTTGATACTGACGTTGTGGGATAATTGGAATAACTCTGAAACCGGAAACTCTGAAAACCTTGGCTTACAGCTTGCATACCTGCCATGGCATCAGCGACGACTTGAACGAGATGAGAGATAACGAACAACCATCTGCCCAAACTTCGCACAAAGAAGAAACAGCCGCAAGAATCAAAGGAGACGATCAAGACAGGAAAGCTCTACGCGATAAATTGGAACTTTGCTTAAATCCACTTGACCCAGAGCAACATCCAGATGGGCTGATGAACATTGTTACTAGGCAAGTTGTGAATCACTCCTCGGTCAATGTCGACAAGGTGCAATTGCTTGCTGGGAAAAACACAGATGGAGTCTTTTGAACGCAGTTGGCCTGGTGGATTTCATGATTCAATACCAAAAATACCACCATGGCTTTATACAGGAAATACATTAAAGTCGGAGATGCTAAAGTGTTTGACACGGAAACTATCTATGCAAGAGCCATGGGCTTGCAGTCTAGCGCACGCGATCTTGACACAACCACGCTAATGGGCCATGAACTATCACCTATCCCAACGCCTATGTTTGATGGAAATGGAAATATGAGGGATGCCAAATCGAAATCCAATCTCAAGAATGCGCTTAAAGTGGACATGTCAAGACGGCTGGCTGAACAAGATGTGCAGGCAACGTTCATCGATGGGTGCGCTGTCCTCTGGGTAGTGCCTTGGCCAACATATGGCACTGTACACGACTACCTTGTCCGGTTCCGCAGTTACCTAGACGGTCACTTGGTAAAAAGTGACGTCTATCTGGTGTTCGACAGATACATTGAAGGCATTACTAAGGAGGCAACCCGACGCGGCAGGGACAAAGGAGCAAGCAGGGTCTACACATTACGTTGCACAGCTCGCCTGCCACCGCAAAAGTCATCCTAACCGTCACCACAAACAAAGATCAATTGATTGCTCTCATCGTCGAGGATTTGGTTTCGCACAAGGCTAACTTTCAAAAGCATAAACTAGTCGTCACTGGCAGAGACCCGGTTCCTGTAGAAATCGCAAATGGTTGTGTAAACAAACGTCAAGACGTGACTACAACGCAGGAGGAGGGAGATACTCTAATTGTGCAACAAGTTTCACGTGTAGAGGATGGTACCGTCCTGGTCGTTGCAGATGACACCGACATCTTTGTTCTCTTGTTGTATTTCAGCCACCAGGGCAAAAGTTGTAATAGTTTCGCCAATTCAAGAACGAAGTGTCCTAGATATCAACGCAGCTGCAGAAGAGCACAGCTCCATCGTCCCAGATCTACTAGCTGCTCACGGTCTCACAGGTTGTGATACTGCGGCATCATACTTTGGCGGTGGCAAGGTTGCAGCTCTGACTGTTCTGAGACATGGCCAACGTTCTCTCAACTTACTGGGAAACACAGGCGGACCACCGTTTTCGGAAGTAGTAAACCAGGCCACACACTTCGTGTTGGCCTGCTGTTGTCAGCAAAGATGTCATTCGATGACGGAAGCACGCCAATAAATGTGGTTTTCTAAAGTAAGCAGAAGCAAGGCTGCCGCACCACAGCTGTGTTCGTTACCACCCACAAGTGAAGCGTTCGAACAAAATGTAGCCACAGCCCATCTGCAACTAGCAATTTGGCTTCATGCTTTGGATCCCAACCCACCTGTACTAGACCCTACATCTTACGGTTGGTCACAGGAGGAGGGGAGTACTGCGCTAAGTCCAGCTACTGTCCCCCCAGACACCTCGTTAGCCCCACATTGGTTGCTAAAGCTGATCAAGTGCTCATGTCGGAGTGAAATGCCATGTAGCACGAACAAGTACAGCTCTGACATGGCATGCACACCATATTGCACATGCCAGGGTGGACAGGCCTGCCAAAATGAAAGCGGCAAGTAACAGGAAACAGGAAACAGGAAATATTTATTCGTCCCAAAGACAACAAAACAGAGTATTCAACACAAAAACCATACAATATATTACATATATGTCGACATGATAAAACGAAGTAGTAAGAATATAGAGTACGGTCTGAAAAAAGATAATGTCATATAAGGGACGGGAGACTCCTAATAAGACTAAAAATAATCGCTGTCGTAGGAGCCACCCTGTCGATTAATTTCACCCGTTTTTAAATTATAAAAAGAAAAATTCCTATAGATATTAATGCATAATTACTGAGTGAACAAAATTAATATAGTATGTATATTACAAATGCCAATTATATTCCTACAATCGGATATACATAGAGTGATTTTAACCAAGGAGGAACGGAGACATAGTCAGTCATGTTGACATATATAACAATTTTCGATTGCACATTGTTCAATATATGTATTCAGATAATAAAGTTTGATATAATTTGAGAAACCATGTAAACTGTGAGTGGTGACCTTGTCTTTTAATAAATCAGGTGCATTATTTATAGTATATGGCAAACTGTACCTGAGACTTCGTTTAGCAAACTCGTGGTGTACCCTGATCGTATGTATATTATATTGACCACGTGTATTAAAGTTGTGAACAGTTTTGATCAAGTGGTATGTTTTGCAGGTAGACAGGTAGTTTATTGTTTGAAAATTTATGATATAATTTTAGTTCCTGCAATTTTAGAATATGCTCTACTTTTAGTAAATTAAGACTTTTGAACAGTGGATCGGTATGAGCATTATATTTACTTAAACATATAATTCGGACGGCTTTCTTTTGAAGTTTTTTTAGTCTATCACATCTATAGCCCCAGGCCGTTAAGTCATATTTTAGATGTGAAAATATCAAAGTGTTATACAACATAATCTTTATATTAAGAGGTAACAATATTTTAAGTTTATTTAGGATACCTATAATTCTGGAGCACCTATTTGAATTTTTTTGATGTGGCTTTGCCAGTTTAATTGTTTATTGAAACGTATTCCTAGGAAATTGAACTTACGTCCTACACGATGAAGATGAAGAGGACTGATGCTTAGAAAGGTAAGAATTTCACGAAATGCTGATCTTATGTAATTCTCCTCATATGAAAACACATAGAAAATCATGTTCTTATGGGTTTTTTTCGGAACATGAAATATAGTCTTTTTTCGCATAGTCAGAACCATTTTTAGCATATTTATGATCGCCATCTTGTTTTATTTCAATTTTTGCATATGAATTATGGTGGAATCGAATTCCTCATGTCTGAAAACATATAAAATAACATTTTAATCATGTCTGTATCTTGTCTGGTTGCGAAGAATAATTATGATAAAAAGTTTATTTTTTGGCGGCCACTCCATAACCCTCTGGATGTCATTATATACATGGTAGAGATGAATAATAAAAAAGTATATCAAACAAAAAGGGGTTACGTCAAAAAATGCCCTTTGGCTGCCGGACTAACGCCACGTCTGGTGTTTCGTGAAGCATCGCCACATACGCGTCTTCAAAGTTCTATTGAATCTTTCGACGATGTTCGCCTTCGCCTCCGCGTTGTGAGTGGAGAAGTGATGGATGCCGTACTTCTTCAAGAGAGCCTGAACGAATCGATTCAGAAATTCGAGTCCTTGATCTGTCTGCAACGTCTTTGGCCAGCCTTCGGTGAACGTGCTTTTCAGCGCTGTCACCAACGACGCCGCGGACTTGTTCTTCAGCGGAACGCACCAAGCCATTTTCGTGAAGACGTCGATCTCCGTGAGGAGAAAGGTCATACCGTCGTTGTCAGTTTTAAAATTCGACAAGTCGACGAGATCGGCCTGCCACTGCTGATGTGGACCTCCCACGACGACGCGTCGTCTCCTGAAATGACGTCTCCCCGGTTTGTGTAGGGCATAGGCGTCCTGTTCCGACAACCATTCTTCGACGATTTTCTTAGGCACGCGCGTGACGCGTCGGAAGGCGTCTACTCCGCCGTAACTTGACACCCTTTTCGGATAGAAGTAGACCCTCTTCAGTTGTTTATTCCTCGGTGCCATTAAATATATCCGATGGGTTGGCTGTGGTGGTACTGGTGGTGGTGGTGGTGACTGCCAAGCACGGGTCTTGACAAGTAGACGATATCCCGAATAGTGACCCTACTAGTATCAGACGTCTGGCGATAGCGTCGGCGAGCAAGTAAAGTCCACTGCAAAGTAGCGCAACGACGACGGAACGGTACGTGTCATATGGATCGCTCATCGCAGGGCACACTGTGCTATGGACACGTACCGCACCGCCTTAAACATCTTCTCAACTAGCCAATGACGCCAACGTCTTGTGTAGTCGTCGTCGTTCCGGGGGTGGGGTGGGCATGTAATGTTCCATCCGACTGCGTCGACGAGCGAGGGGTGTTCAACTGAGTGATCTCCGTGCACTACCGACACTAGCACGAGGAGTAGTAGCTGCTGCCGTTGCTGATGCGGTCGTTCGACGAGACGGAGTGGCTGTCGTCGTCGTCGTCGCCTGACGTATGGCTGCCATCCTGTCGGATCGGTCTCTCTCTTACGCAACATATCATTCACGAGATCCACAACGTTACTTCCGGCAACCGGCACGCCCTCGTGGATAAGTTCACCACGAGCGGTCCACGCGATATATTGTTTGAGATGCTCCGTCAAACGTCTGGCTTTGGCCTGCATAGTCTTGGGAACGGTGTCCATGACGTCGACCTCTATTTCGCTACTAGGAGTTCCTACTGCTCCCTCCGTCACCGGCCTCACCCCCGACGCTGCTACTGACATCGACTCGTTCACCGCAACCACACGTACCGGTTGCTTGACGTGTTTATCGGACAATGTTATACAATGTTACATTGGTCCTGTCGTCGAGGTCCTTTCTATCGGGGATGGTCATCATCTTGTCGTCGAGGGCGTTTACTTTCTTACCTAGGGTATCCGTCGGTGGTGGTGATGGTGGTGGTGGTGGTTGTGGTGGTGGTGGTGAGCGAAGTGTGTCCAACAGTCGCGGGTCCACCAAGGCCATCTTGCGTGCGCGTTCCATATCTCTCTCTCTCTCTCTCTCTCTCTCTCTCTCTCGCTCTCTCTCTCTCTCTCTCTCTCTCTCTCTCTCTCTCTCTCTCTCTCTCTCTCTCTCTCTCGCTCTCTCTCTCTCTCTCTACTTCTTGAACAGCACCTCCTGGAGCAAGGGTAGAAAGACCGAAGTTGCCAACGGTGCTAGGAAGGCCGATAGCAAGCCCATCGCTCTGTTCCTCGCTGACCTGCTGATGCAGTAAGATGCGTCTCCTCCTGGCGGCTGGCGTTCGTCTCTGAGACAACTGGCGTAATTTCTTTCTGTATTTACTCAAACGTCGCTTCTGTAAATCGGACAATGGAATGTTCTTTTTTAATATGTTGTAGGCACACTCTGCCAGTGCACACAGAAGATTGGCGCCGGCGTTGGCGATGATGGCTCTTCTCAGTTTGGTGCTCTTGTATCCGTTCATAACCTGTATATACAAAATGTGTCTCTTCATCAGGTCAGACATGGTGCGAATGAAATGAAAAGAAGACCCACACACTCGGTCTTTTTATACCTTCGGCAAGTACACGTACTGAACACCGTCGTCTGGAAAGATTCTTGAACACCACCATGAACTGAGAGTTCAGACTGATTTTACGACTCTCCTTGTTTTTAGGAAACAGGTTCTGTACGAGACACAGCACGGACGTGTTCCTGTGATGAATTTTGTAGTGAACAAGGTCGTGACCCGTTCGTCTGTTTCTGCCATGAGATCGTCTATGATGATGATGTTCCTCGTTGCCTCTTGCCATTCTCCGTAACACCACGTGATTCGGTCGGGGGGAGGATCGATCATCGTAGCAGCGTGACGCAGCATACGCGTCACGAAAGTACTTTTGCCACATCCCTTCGGCCCGGCGACGATGCACGTGAAAGGATGTTTCCACCGTACATCCATGGTCACTTATGAAAGACGACCAACATGCATCGCCTTTTCTATTGGTATTGTTCTGTGGTGTGCGGCTTACGTCAGTTGCATGTGCATGTCCTGACACGTTTGTAGCATTCGAACGAAGTAACGCACTTCCATATTTGGTATTGCAGGCGGGAGCGGGGGCAAGGGAATTCGAGAACAGGTGTTACGTGTTTGTGTTGTGTGTTTGTGGTGTGAGTTGTGTTTGTGTTTGTGTTTGTGTTGTGTTGTGTTGTGTTTTGTGTGTGTGTGTGTGTGTGTGTGTGTGTGTGTGTGTGTGTGTGTGTGTGTGAGTGTGTGTGTGTGTGTGTGTGTGTGTGTGTGTGTGTGTGTGTGTGTGTGTGTGTGTGTGTGTGTGTGTGTGTGTGTGTGTGTGTGTGTGTGTGTGTGTGTGTGTGTGTTTGTGATGCGTGTGTGTTTGTGTTGTGTTTGTGTTTTGAATGTTGTGTGTTTTTGTGTGAGTTTTGTTTGTGTTGTGTGTTTGCTGTGTGTGTTGTTTGTGTTGTGTTGTGTGTTGTGTTGTGCGTGCGTGCGTGCGTGCGTGTGTGTGTGTGTTTTTTTAATGTTGTGTGTTTTTGTGCGTGTTGTAGCTGGAGCGGAGGCATTTGTGAACACTGATTAAAGTGTCAATAATGGTAGCGTGTAATATCACTAAGACTACAACTATGATGATGATGATGATGATGATGATTATGATGATTAGACGATTTGCGGATGTTGATCATCACGCCAGAGGTCGCGAGCTTGGGAGTGTCTCCACCTCGCCAGAGGCTCGAGGGTGATGATGATGATGAGACGACTTGCGAATGTTTACCATCACGCCAGAGGTCGCGAGCTTAGGGGTGGTGTGTCCACCTCGCCAGAGGCTCAATCGATGTACGATGTGTGATAATACAGTCTACCTTGTCGCAGCTGTTTAAGTCAATCAAACACGCGGCAATCGTTAGCTACTAACGCCGAATAGGTTGATAGAAGTTCTCGGCGGAAAGATGTTACAACGAAACAATACATAAGCTATGTAATAGTGACCACAAACGTTAGACAGAAGACTCTGAAATCTCTTGCTGTTATGAGTCCACTCGGAACAATGTTCGTTCGTGAAGGTGCGAAAGGCAGCGTGTCGTGGCAACAGGTCGTACGACCAGCGTGCATCGCCTTTTCTACACGTCCACAGGGCCCGTACTCAGTCCGTCCTCGTGCACCACGCGTTTGGCGTAGAAGTAAGCGAGGGCCGCTCATTCCTACACGTACGTCAACACGTTCGATTGATGCACCCGGAACCCGCGATTCTTTCCACTTCCGCTACGACGGTTGGCGAGCACCTCTAGGAACGCGTCCTTGTCGATGGCGTTGTGACGTTTGCTCAGTTCTTTGGTGCTATACTTGTCGGTGGCTCCGCAACAATAGTACGTTTTGCTGCACAACCACACGAACCTGTCACCGGACCACTCGACCTTGAACAGACACGGTGTCCTCTTGCCGTACGCCTTGCGCGCCTTACAGCACGCCTCGTCATCGGCCTACGGACGATCGGCGAGTCGACAGCGCACGTACTCGTTCTGATGTTCGTCGCAACAATCGGACGGCAGCCATTCGGATCGGTGTCGGAAATAATGTTCTCGTAGTTCCTGGGTCACGAAGTCGTCGACGGACTCACCGGCCAAGGCCAAATAGGCACTGTCTGTATCCGTCTCGCAGTACTGAAAAAGAGGATGCTCCAGGTACATGTTGATAAAGTCGTAATAGAACTGCAAAATGCGCATCTTGGCGTACTGCAGAATGAAGAACCCACGTGCACGGGCAAGGCGTACGTGACGGTTTTCTTGTTCATCGCTATCTCATACGCATCGTCGACGACGACGTCGAGTTGTCGGAACCGTCTATCGTTGACCATGAGCGATGCCGCCTTCTCCGTGTAGTATTTCACATCGCGATGTCGGTCCACGTCGGTGATCGTCTTCCCGTAGCCCGAGTTCCCCAGCAACTTATGGTGTCCGCGATGATGGCCTTGTGTGGGTGGACGTCTCCCTCGCGCCGGGCCGTGGACACTGCATCGCCGAACCGTCGGAAGCACGGGATAGAATCGTATTCGATGACGTGGTCCAGGTACCATCGCAACAGGGGCGTGGCGAGCAAGATCTTATCGCCGCGGAAACTACCCACGAGAATGCGTTGCAGAGTCGCCATAATATTGTGCTCTTCGGCGTATGGGCGCATGAACGGGCCGAGATCGTCGCGCGTCAGACGGATGTTCTTGAACACGGGCTGCATCTCGGCAAAGTGCGCGCGCAATGGTTTCGGTACGCAAACGTTACACTCGATCAATCCGAACACGGTTCCGGCACGCACACCGGTCAGGATCTGTTGCGACTTCATCGTCCACTGCGCATGGCGTCGTCGTGGAAATGCAGCATCCAGACATTTTTTCACGGCCGGATCTCTTCTCGTCTCTTTTCACTCGCATTCCCACAGCTGGACTACCTTGCCAAAGTGACATAGGTAGGCGGTGTTCTTTCGGGTCTCGGCGAGCAGTTGGGTCATGGGTTTCCCGTTGACGGCGTTCGTTTCTAGAGCCAAGCACGGGTAACCATGGTAGAGACATTTGTGGAACTGATACGCCGTTTTTGTTGTGCTGCACCACCCGTCCACCGGAAGTTTATCTATTTTCTTCTCACGACCGCTGACCTGATGCCGGATAGAGAGTCCTGTCCGTTCGGCTTCCCACGTTAACCACTCCGCAGCCATCTGTCGGTACCGCTGTTCCGATCGATTCGGGCCGGAAGTTGTTCTCTTCCCGTCGTCGCTTGTACCACCCCATCGGCATGTTTTGCATGAGACACCACAAGTACAACGCGTTGGCATCGTAGCCGACAATCGATCGACAAGGACGAGCGGCCTCTCCGTACTCGTTTTGAGTGGTGACCCTTTCTCGTGATAGCGGTGAAAAATGAGCGAAGCACCGCCAACGATGTGATTATTGACGAGGTAATGAAGATCTTTATTCTTCTCGTTGAAGAGCGTAAAGTAGGTATTCTCCGGAAGGTCGTTGAACAGGTAGAGCAAGGTCAGACCAGGTATGCTGATACCTTGCTTCAACATATCTGTGCCGCGTTGCTGGTAGAAGATAAACTGTCTGTCGATGGCCTGTAGAAAAGGAACCACGTCTCTATTTTTGTACCTGACGAGAAAGTATCGCAAGGTCGTCATGCCGTTCTCGCGCCAGGCCTCTTGACAACCGATGTAATCCTCTTCGGAAATACCCTCGTTCTTCAGTCGATTGAAGAAGGCGTCTTTCGATGGAAGAGCGGTGTCGTCGAGTCTCCTCAGACAATCCATGTACTCGTACGGGAAATGACCTTTCGTCACCTCGCATCCGTACGCTTTCAGATACTTGTCGTAGCTGAACCCCGGGGCTATGAATTTGGTCATGTTTAGGAATTTCAGCAGATCCGTCAACAGGCACATGAATGTGTTGTTGCGTTTGATGACGAAAAACGATCCGACACCATCGTTCTCTTCTTCTTTCTCTTTACCCTCCTGTTCCTTCTCCTCTTCGTCTTCTTGTTCTTGTACCTCTGTCTTTGACGTGGACAGGAAGTAGGGAATGAGAAACTGTTTGACGGCATTGAGATCATACTTACCCGAATTGAATCCGATTAAGGGTAACTGATGCATCCATCCATAAAGTTGTCCCATCAGCGTTTTGTACGGATTGGTCGGTGGTCGAGACTGCTTGTCGTCGTCGTCATCGTCGGGTGATTGTGCACCGCGCACTAGTTCGTCCCAGCGTGTCAGTGCATTTACCAGTTGATTCAATACGTCCTCGTCCGAATCTTTAATGTTTTCATAGGCGGCGTCACTCATCGATCGCAAGATATCCATCATGGTGCTCACCAACTTGTTGGTGTCTCCATCCGGGACGAGACATTGTGCTTGTTCGTGCCCAGGTGCGTTGGATGCCACGCTGACGCTCAGCGGGACGTGACGCGCCGCCCACTGGACCTTGTCGCTTGTGCGGTGTCGAACCAACACTCAAAGTCAAAGGTGGCTCGGTACGGATAGTAGCGCAACGATTCGGATACTCGAATGTTCTCGCCGTCCAGACGATCGAACACCGAGGGAGTCGAATGGTACACGCCTCCAGCATAGACTCGACGCACACCCCCCCCGTGCACGTGCGCTCGTGTCTGCTGATATGCGTTTTTCCATAACGAGTCATCACACTTCCGACATCAATACGGGTGACAGTACATGCGTACATCCTGCATGAATGAAAAATGTGTCTCGTAAAGATGGGGTAATCGACGGACGAGTTCGGCAGTCGACTTTCTATCCTCTGCATCATCCGACTTGACGAGCTTGTACACGCACACGTTCGTTTCGAACGTGCTCTCTATACGATAGAGCTCTTCCAACGTCACCCCGGCAAATTCTTCTATGGGTATATTGTATGCTTTGTACAGTGTCTTCATTGTAGACTGATGATGGCTTTGTTTTTCTAGATGTGGATTGGGAGGGTCACGCCGGCGCAGCCGATTGGATGAACAATTATACTATTAAATTATATTACAATTATACTACTAAAAAAGGTTACATTGGTTACAAATTCACATATCCATGCCGAATCTGGTCTTTGAGTGATGGCCAATTGCAAGACATCAGTTTCTCGGATACGTCCGGGAAAGTCATCAAAATCCTTGGTGTTAGTAACGAGAGTGGGCTCATCTAGGTACCGCCCGCAACAGTTACAAGAAGAATGATAATACCTATATTGTCCTGTGTCTTTATTTCTCAAAATAAATCCATAACTGAGATTGATTTTGAAAGAATGGGTCTGCTCCTGGAACATGATCTTGAAAGGCTCTTCTAAAACGGTCGTGTCTAGAGTAGTCAATCTGTAATTAAACCTGCATTGGAGGGGACTTTTCGCTACGCATGTCTTAATAGAGGACCAGTGTTCTCGAACTACGTCCAGCAGGTCCGTTGACAATGTGTCGGCGAAGGGAAGTCCAACGTGTGGATCGATAGACTCTTCGGTAACGAGTGGGTGGCGGGGTATAGTCTCTTCTTCCCTTGTTGCTCTCTTTGGCGATGGTGGCGAGGAGGCATCGATACACGCAGTTCGTGCGTGTCTGGTCAGCAGCCAATCTTTCAAAATCCCGTCCACACTTATTGCATGTGTAAACGGTGGTGATTTTTCTACTACTAGTACATACCGTTCTTATGTGACGGAGTAGATTGTCACGTCTTCCAAATGATGACCCACATTTCTCGCATACGTGTTTCGCGTTCTTGGCGTGATCGCTAGATGACATCGCTGCTGGTGACGCGACGGAATAGGTGTGCTAATCCAACGATAGAGTGAACTGCTGTGCAGAGATCGAAAAACGGTTGTGATAGCAGTTGCAGTGGCGGCTCGTTTTATATAGCCTGTCTTTTCTGTTGACGGTGCAATTTTTTGCTGACAGTGCACTTTTTTTGCTTATGGTGCACTTTCTGCGACGTGTTTGGACACGTTCCGGTTTGATCTGGGTTTTTTTCGAACGAAGTCACGCACTTTCATGACCATATTTGGTATTGTTCTGTGTGCGGCTTATGTTAGCTGCATGTCCTTATTTGGTATTGTTCTGTGTGCGGCCTATCGCTCCCGTTCACGGTACCAAATATGGTGGGTGACTTCATTCGAATGCTATAAACGTGTCAGGACATGCACATGCAGCTGACGTAAGTTGCACACAGAACAATACCAAATAAGGACATGCAGCTGACGTAAGCCGCACACCACAGAACAATACGAGTCTAAAGCGATGCCCGCTGTCGGAGTTCAACGTCAGCGGCGAACGAGCAATGACATTTTTTTTTGTTCTACTATTTTATATTTTCGTTATATGTCAATATTTAAAAAATAATATACACATATTTAATTATATTACAATGCTTTACTATGATATCCTGTGTCATTATTTTTAAATAATTAATAAAATTTGCTCGTACTCTTATTCGATAGGAGGGTGTCGCGTCGATTTCTAACCACGCTGACAAAAGAAAGACGACCACGTTTCACCCTGCTAACAGATCGTGACCTAGCGTTCCAATGTCCATGCATGCCGCGAGAAAAACGTAGTCATGCATGTAGGCTATACAACACATATCACATCATCACATTATATCGAGAACTTTTCGTCGTATGTCGTCTCATGTCGACACCTATATCGCTCCCGTTCGCAATACCAAATATCTAAAGGGCGTGACACTCATTTTTATACAGAAGGATTCACAAAACAAATACAACTTATGCAACCGTAACGTCCTCCTAAACACTCGTTAGAACAACTATTCACCCGTAAATTGGCGTAATTCTAGCACACGGGAACCTCAAAATATGTGTTCACCTTTTATATTAATAACCAAACATGTGTAGAACTTACTGAAACCACATTATCGACTGCAACGACTTTGCCATGGTTATATACAAATCGTCGATGTTGTACGGTTGTGAGGTCCGGAGTAGATGGGTTAGCTAAAGTCGTCTGGGGGCGCTGATACAGTCACCGGGGGTGTTCAGGTACCCAGAAGGCTGTATGCATGCTGTGCACGCGCAAGAAACCGGAAACAGAATTCCTTCGTGCATGTGGTCACCGGATTTGGGGTTAGGGTTAGCTGGCCGGATAGAAGCACACACTGTACATGCGCAAGAAACCGGAAGTCCATCGTGCACGTGGTTACATGAAACCCAGTGAGCGTCTCCTGGCGATTGTATCAGCGCAAACCCTAGGGAAATCCAAAAGGGGAAACCCCGTGAGCGCCCTCTGACGACTGTGTCAGCGCAAACACCAAGGGGAATCCCCTTGCTAGGAGAAACCCCGTTGCTAGAGGTGTCACTGTCGTCAGGGGGTGTGACGTTATCGGGGTTTCCCCGAAATCTATTTATAGTTACCTCCCAAAATGCAACCTCATTTAAGGATCCAAAAACACTCACATACTACTGGCCTCCATACATTTAAACACACAAAGCATCAGGCATGGGGTAATTTCAATTGTTAATTTATAAATTGTATTAACTCACGTTAATTTAATTAATTAACTTTTCCAGAAAGGCAAATTTAATTAAATTAAATTAATTAACTTTCCCAAAAAGGTTAATTTTATTTAATTGACAAATTCCCAATTAATTATTTATTAAGTACTCATTTAACAATTGATTTTACTGGATAGTTCACAGCCGTGTTTTCCATGTATTTTCAGAAAGCCTGCATTCACTATTCCAGGCACTAATGACAGATTAGATTCAGGCCACGTCAGCCATTCCACTGAAATCTAGAACACCACACTGTAAGCAATATTGCCTCTACCTGTTTTGAGATGTGAACTATTTAAGCCCTACTAAGTCTGATCATTCGTGTGTCGTATAATCACTGTACTGTATAACAGTAATTTGATCATAAATGAAAATAAAATGTCAGTGTCTTGAACATGTCGATCAAACTGGAGCATGTCGATCTCCACAGTCACTGCTGCTAAATTCATAATTTCATTAGATTTCCTTGCATCATAAAAAACACGAGAATGATCAAAAAGAAACTGCTTCCCCCTCTGAGCAAAATCACAGAGAAGTGCCTTTTTAAGAAAATGTTACCTTTATAACCATAATTATGGTTTTACTGTAGTGGAAGGTCATTTTTAATTAGCTTTCACCTAAAACCATAAATCTCAAAAGGCATTTTATTTGACACAATTTAAAACTTATTGTTTATATGATTTTTATTAGAATATACAGCGCATTATAAATGTATATTAAGAGACACAACCAAACACTTATATTATGTATGCAATTGTTTATACGATCAACCATGTACAGTAGCTACTACAATAATATATAAGCAGCATACACCTATAAGCCAAACGGTGGCTCTGTAGCGTATTTCATTAGGTTTATTGGATGTAGATGTGCTTCGTGTGTGTGTGTGTGTGTGTGTGTGTGTGTGTGTGTGTGTGTGTGTGTGTGTGTGTGTGTGTGTGTGTGTGTGTGTGTGTGCGTGTGTGCGTGTGCATGCGTTAATGTAATATATTACATAACCAATACTATGCAAGTTATGACGCGTGATCAAAGTTCATTCCGCAGTTATAAACAGTTCATTATACAACACCAGTTCTTTATACACCAGTTCATTACTCTAGTTCATACTACACCAGTTCATTATACAGCTACATCAGTTCATTCTGCAGCTACATCAGTTCACTCCAGTTACAGCAGTTCATCCTGCTACTAAAACTGTTCGTTCTGCAGCTACAACAGTTCACTCTGCAGCTACACCAGTTCATTCTGCAGCTACATCAGTTCACTCCAGTTACAGCAGTTCATCCTGCTACTAAAAATGTTCGTTCTGCAGCTACAACAGTTCACTCTGCAGCTACACCAGTTCATTCTGCAACTACAGTAGTTCATTCTGCAGCTACATCACTTCATCCTGCAGCTACAGTAGTTCATTTTGCTCACACAATGCAAATTTACACCCAGCATCAACACGGTGGGTGATATAGTCAGTAACTTGTGACGTTATAACACAGGAACGGTGATACCCAAACACAGTTTACACGATCTTTTGGAGCCATTTGTCAAAGTGTGTTTGCAGCGTAACGACTAACTAAAACAGTTGTGTGCTGTGCTGTACAAAGAGGACGTTCAGTAAGCAGCAATCACCATCGAACAGCGCTGTAAGATGAACACTATTATTATTAGTCTCTAATCTAGTTAGACTGCTGCTTAGTTGGCTGGCCGTGGCTGCATATCATCCATGACGAAACTTCTCATCACTTCTGGACCACTTGAGTCAAACCCGCACATATCCATCATGTTGGGGTCATTTGGATCAGCAATGGTGAAGCTATTACTTGCCATTCCACAAACAATGAGCTTGGCATTCGGAAGGTTGCGATTCAGTCGATATCTCTTCATTGCCTCTGATGGGTGTATTGAGCCACTATTCGTGTCGTTGTCGGTGTAAACAACAAACACGTCAAAGTCCTTCTTCTGTTCTTCTGCCCACACCATTGGCAATGCACAGTCAGTCGATCCCATTGGAACATGACTCATCTCCATCTCAACCTCGTGCAGTTTCATGTGAGGACCAATTCTGAGCGGAACCATGACGTGCGAAAAGGCGACGATTTCGAACTGGCGCTCCGAACTTGCAGTGACGAGCGACAGCGCACCAGCGGCAACACCGGCAGAGATGCATTGGGAACCAACGACGGTGCAACCAAACATAGAGCCACTGACGTCCAGAGCCAGCAGGTACCTCTTGTTGGTCGGTTCTACCAGTTTGAAGGTCATGTAGAAGGCTGCATCAAGCGCCTCTACGACTGCACCATTTGGCGTCCACTCCAATTTCCCCACGTCTCCTTTTCCTTTCATGTAAGTCAGAACGGCGGTCAATACGTTGAATGGGTGAATCCTGGCCTTTTTCAGATTGTTCAGATCACGAAGCTTGGTGGTGATCGTTTGCTCGTGTCTGCTGCCAGGAGTCAACATCCCGATAGACGACATCTTGCCCAGGTTGCGGATCATGGCAGTCATCGGCATGTGTTCGAGAAGTGCTGCCCATATGTCTGGGAACTTGAGCAGTTGGGTGTTGACATGTTCTCTCACTAGGCGGTGCTGTCTGATCAGGTCTGCCAAACCAGATACATTAATTGTGTTAGGGTCTCTCTGTGCTTTGACATCTTCTACAGCCTGGATGTACTCCAGTAGGCCACTGTTTTCCAGGTCTTCTTTAGAATCATCAAACCCTTTCACGATGTACTTCAAGATGGCTGTCACACCATTGTCGTTGGTTTCCGGTTTCAGATGCGCCAGTCGCACTACATCCAGGTGACTCCATCCGTTGCGATTTTTGTACTTCGTCACCAGCATTGCCAGTCGTCTCGCCTCTTGTGGACTGTCCCGAAATCGGAAATACCATTTCGAGATGGCTCTGCGGTGGGCACGACCCCACCCTGTGCCATCACTCACAGCCTCACAGAAGCCGAGAAACATAAACAGGTGTGTGGGTATGCGACAGACTTCGTGCAAATGTTCGTAGCACAACTTACTGGTGTCGGGGTCTATCGACTGTCGAGCGCAAATCGCCATGACGAGCATCAGAGAGTCCTGCTTGGCAGTGCGGCCACTGACGCTGTACTCGACCGTCATCCGCACTACTTCACAACCTCGTCCCGACGCGATCAATCTCATGACGCACTGCGCGTTCTCGTGTGTCAGTCTCGCTGGACTGACATAGTATGTCCCACCTTCAGTTCCCAGGCAAAACAGCCGCCCCAGTCTAACGAGATCATCAACTTCGTAGGAATAACCACCGCCATGGTTTTTTACCATTGTTGCACCGTCGGCTGTACTTGGCGCTAGCGGCTCCCACTGTGGCGTAGATATGTCCATCGACGTCATAACTGCTCTGCATTCAAATACTTATGATTATATTAGTTGAAACAACCAACAAATTAAATTAAATGCTGCTGTTTACGAGATCATACACCGAATGGATATTCCCGTAATCAACGTACGCCCAAACCTGTAAACTTATCGGCGCAGCATCAGGGACTTTCCAGACTGACGTCATCAAATCGTGTGTATAGCATATACCGCCTTTAATTCAACTCGTGCCCGTGCCAACTTAGCTTTTCACGAATCGAATTTTCTTTTTATTCATACAGCCTATCCTTGCGCATTTATGAATGGGAGAGAGTAACTTCTGTGCATAAGATGGTGCGTATTGGTAATATCAACTTGAAATGTAAGACACGCATCATTGTATTTACATTAGGATTGCGTATTAGAAGCAGCCGCGTGCCATATAGAGGGTGTGCACGTGACGTCACCACTTTTGCGATCTGCCATCTTGGTGTACACGCGTGGAGTACTAGGGCCGCTTCACTGTGAATGTTCGGTGTTGTTTACTGTTGTTTAGTGCGGCATTGCACCGCAACTAGCATTTATTGTAGTGATTATCTTTGTGAATTGTAGGTATTAGTGAAGTATGGTTAATTTTTGCGGAGTATTTGCTTGCGGGAAACGAGCTGACAGAGACAGTCATTTGTCGTATTACCGACTACCGACAATTCGCATAACACAAGGGGAACAGACCCGACAGCTGTCAGAGCACGGGCAACTGAATCAGCTTGAGCCCCTGTAACTAATATATATATAAAAGGGTATGCAACTAGGAATGACCCCACTCACCTTTCAACATCCGTATCTCGGCGTTGGGATGCGTAATCCGAATACTATGACCTTACACAAATGTCCCAATGAATAAACTTTCACTATACCTACTTGTCATTAAAAACATATATGGATTTCTTATGAAAAGCGGTACGTTAACGACTGTAAGCACAGAAAACCCATCACAGCGCATACGGTAACGTGACAATATTACCGGAAGTGAGGTGCAAAATCCCTTGTTAGCCAAATAGTCTACCCAACAACTTGGTCATCCTACAAGCACCATAACACAGTGAAATTCTTGATTGGAATTACACAACAAGGAACTATTTCTTTCCTGTCAAGAGCTTGGGCTGGTCGAGTCAGTGACAAATACCTCACAGAACACTGTGGATTCCTAAATCAGCTCCTCCCAGGCGACGTTGTAATGGCCGACAGGGGGTTTGACGTCAATGATAGCGTCGGATTGATGATGGCAACAATCAAAATGCCTGCATTTACTAAAGGAAAAACACAAATGCCAGCAATCGAGCTGGAACAATCACGCAAGCTCGCACATCTGCGAATCCATGTTGAACGTGTAATAGGCCTGCTTCATCAAAAGTACACCTTCCTTGGAGAAACAGTTCCAATTGACTATCTGTTTGTCAATGATGGAAAAGGAATTGCCACGATTGACAAAATAGCCACTGTCTGCTGTGCACTGACCAATTTGAATGGGCCCATTGTTCCATTTGACTAGTAAATGAGATGGCATGTGATGGCATGTAGTTGTACGAATGGATGACAGTTGTGATGGCATATACAGATATCCAAGAAAAACCTAAAAAAATAACATGTCTGCAGTTTTTCAGTTCACATGAAAATCTTAGCTGCACTGATGAGTCCTGGAGGGACGAAACATGTTTACTTATTAACAGTGTAGGTGCTATGTGGCTGTTGGTAGCAATAACACATTTTACTGCTTCTGTTCACATATCCATCATACATGAATACCCTAGTAACCAGACTTGGGCTCAATTTATAAAATACTTTATAATTAAAACTTTGAATTATTTCTTTAAAATGTACAGACACTTTGAATGGAAGATTATGTTTGAAATTACATTTACAAGCTGTTCTAAAATATGTTATATTTTGGGAAGCTGTAATTACTGTGGAATTGATATAATGCAATTGACCTCAAGTCTGCTACCAGTTATTGCTACCAACAACTACATAGCAACTACACTGATATTAAGTAAACATGTTTCGTCCCTCCAGGACTCATCAGTGCAGCTAGGATTTTCATGTGAACTGAAAAACTGCAGACATGTTATTTTTTTAGTTTTTTGTTTTTTCTAGGATCACATTGCTATGTTGACCATACACAGTCAGCGTTTCTGCATCCTCTGCTTGTGCCTGTCCTTTCGACATTCAGGGCAAAACCACTTTCCCTTCGGCTCGGACAGCACACCTACACACATATAGTGAAACCACTCGTATTGGCAGCTTCCACCATCACATGCTACGATGTCACCAGACTCCTCCTTCTGACAGTAGCACCACAGTGCTTGTGGCTTCTCACTGCTGTCCACACTGACCGCGTTCACTGGACAAGCCACCACAGGAGGACATGTGTAGCACTTGCCAAGCAGCTCTGGTAACACACCTACTTGAAAGAAATGGCGGGCTTTTGGCAACATTTCCTCCCACAAAACTTCGTCTTTGGCAACCCGCTCACAGTGATAGGACTTCTGGGTCCACACAACAAAGTCTCCATAAGAGAGGCCACACACAAACAACTGGCATTGCACCTGACAGTAGTAGGCGTGTGTCTTTCTCAGGTGCAACTGTCCACTGTTATCCTTAGTTAAGCACATCAGACCTTCCTTAACATTCAGCAGGTCTTCATTCCGTACCAAGAAGGGACACTTCACTTCAAGGCTGCCTTCCCCACAGCAGTCGCACTGAACGATTCCATCAGGAGAGGCCCCAATCTCTGGGTATGCACTATGGATCACAAACCCAGAGTCCCGCATCGAAAAGTTTACATGTGCAGCCATTTTCTTGCGATAAGCTGCCTTCGCATTTTTTTCGTGTCTGGTGCCCCATCGTATGGCTGGCGTACTGAGGTGTCTGTCTGGGTAGCAGATATCCTTGATGGTACTCGGTGCTGGCTGTGAAGGGTCTGTGTGGCACACTTTGTGAAATTGTGATGCTGTCACCCTGCCAGCTCTGAACTTCAGCCACAGTCGCGAGTTGGCCTGAGCCCTTGTTGCCATCTCCACTGCCTCAGCCTGTTGCTGCGTGACATCCAGCACAACAGACGAACACATTCCCAGGACGACATTGAATGGCTGCTTGTACAGGTCTTCCTTGTACAAATCTGGAAGCAGTGCAGGAAATGCTACCTGGGCCTGTTTGGGAACAAACCCATCGCTGTATGGTGACACCAGAGACAACAACGCAGGCTTTGTGTCACCTAGGCTGAGTCCACGAAAAAAAATTTCAAGCTCAGCAGGACTTGGTGCAGGAATGTTCCTTGGCTGACGAATGCGGGATGACACTGGAGATCCAGTGGCAATTGCTTTGTCCAATTTCTTTTTTTTTTTCAGCGCCGACGTGAAATCAATATCGCCAACCTCTCTTAGCGAACCTCTCTGTGGGTCGCTGGCAGAAGCCAATAGGCTGGCTCTTGAGTGACGGTTTTACTGTCATGGATCTTCATGGTGGTGTCTATGGCAAAGAGAAGTGTGGCAATGTGTGTGCAGGCCTCGCCCAACCCTGCCATACAGTCACAGTGGGTGGTGCAGACAGTCCCGGCTTTTTCTGCGATGATCCAGGGCTGCAACGGCTTTTCACGAAGTCTCTGTGAATGAAGGACCTGTGAAACAGAGTGCACAATATGAGTATGATGCCAACTAAATTTAGAAAAATAAAAAATATACCTGATACAGACAAAATTAAAAGTAATCATGGTTAATAATACACTTACTTAATTATCCTCTGTATACACTAGTTGGTGCATAAACATAAGGCTACTATTCATGGTTATATAAAATAAATATGAAGTAATAAAAAATTAATTGTTGCCCATGAAAGCTCTACAATGTTATTATTTCTCTACGGATATACTCTCTCATAGAATATATGGAGGCTGGTTACGTGTAGTATTACAGGATGTTTATAATAATAATAATAATAATAACAACAGTAATAATAATTATCGAAACAGCAACAACAGTAATAATAATTACAGCAACAACAACAACAATAATGATAATTTTCTTTTATATCGCGCCAAATCCAATGCAATTCACAGAGCTTTAAAGAAACATGCAGTATGTCACTAACTGTATTTAAAATGTCTTCTTATCTTCTTATCATTCATGGCAAAGCATGTGTTTCAATGAAAACAAATAAATCACACATGTCCGATTGACCACATCACTCATTTTTTGTTGGCATCTCACCCAGGTATTATAAAAAACGAAAGGCTGCATAAAAGGTCATAGAATAGGTCACAATTGGCAACAAAATGTTTTCCAAATTTGGTTAAATATAGACCTGTGCATTTGTGCTAATGTGCTATGGTTTGCAGCAGTTAAAACAATTAGTTTTATGGAAAAAAAATGTCTAGCCAAGATGGGACTTTTTACGCAAAGCGTACTTTGTAGGATATTGCCCCATCAATGGAATAATATCTGTGTATATTGATGAAGTGCGCTCATAACAGAGGATATTATCTTTTGTGTGGTTGGCTAAGCCACATGACTGATGATTGGTAAGGAGGTTGCGTTAGAGTAGGTTCCCTAATGGCCGTAATCGCCTCAGTAAGAATGGCACCGTGACAACTTCTTTTTGCATTAGTACTTTTGCACCATCTATGAAAGAAACCAACACTTGAGTAGTCTACACAGACATTGTTTTTTATCATTGTTTCCATGTGTCTGTTTGTTGAGACCATAATATGCATCTATAGGCTATGGGGTGAGGTCGGGGCATTAGCCCTTCCTCTACTCCAAATTATGTTCTTGATTTGGTGTATAGGCCCTATATTGTTACTCTGAATAGACTGCAAGTGAATCAATTCCACAAGCCCACCAACAATGGAACTAACTTGTCTGATTTAGAAAAAAATCAGTAACTTCATGTTTCATTTTTCAGAGCAACACCAAGAGTCAAAACATGACAATTAGGGTTTCATGTACTTGCAGATAAAATGCAAACAAAATCAGGAACAAAATATGTACCCTGACTTTATCATATTTTCTGTTATCCATACCTAATTGCATGTACAATGTGTATCTTTGGCCAACAAGTTAATGCTTAATATATTTGTTTTGATTGATCTTAAAAAACCTTTGCACAATGGATAATAACTCATTAACTCAATCAAAGAAATAACGTTGACAAAATTAAATTGTGATGTTGTTAATGATGGTTGTCAAGGCATAAAGATAGTTGTCACTTGATATATTATTGGAAAATCCATAGTTAACAAGACATAGTGTTAAATTTGAACTCATTGTCTGATTTAGTAAATATATTAAATTAATTAAACTGTTAATGAAAATATCATGGATTTAGTGCCTATATATAGATATTTGACCAATCAGTACCATTGTTGTGGGCAAATTATAATAATGCAATTTTGTTTTGTAAAATATCCATAGTTAATGTTTCTGTATGATACACTTGCACTAGTGGTAGCTCATAGTGTTATAACCATGTTTTTCAAAAGTGGGTCAATGCTGATCGAGAGCCCAAAAGCATGTTTTCCCTTCTTCGTCAGTGATCTCGTTTCAATGCTGTCTGCACCACCCTTCTCCACTCCCCCCCCCCATTCCTCGCTCATCTTAGGTGATCTGCATCAGGTACAGAATGGAAGGCAAGATGTGAGATGGAGAATGTCGCTCAGAGACCCAACACATTCCAGGACACGATAGAAGAAATCAATCCTCTCCTGTTCCCTAACATGTCTACAGCAGTCGTGATCTTGCTTGAGATCTCGATCACGACTGCCACAGTAGAGTAGTCATTTAGTGCCATGCGACGCCATTGTGACAACTGAACATTTGTTGGGATTGGCCCTTACGTTTGCCTATTAATATACAGTGTAATGGGTTTTAAACAATTCAAGGAGACGATGTGCAGTGGTCATTCTGGTAGAAAGACGAAAATTGCAAAATTTGCTTCACTAGCTATTATAATTAATTGTGCTATTACATAGTAAACTGTCATTGAAGCATGTAAACCATCATAATAAGCTGCAAAATCCTAGCACATTAAAACTAGTCTTTGTTATATATATATTTATTATATATATATATATATATATATATATATATATATATGTGTGTATATATATATATATATATATATATATATATATATATATATATATATATATATGTATATATATATATATATGTGTGTGTATATATATATATATATATATATATATATATATATATATATATATATATATATATATATATATATATTATATATATATATATATATATACATATATATACATATACATATATATACATATATATATATATATATATATATATATATATATATATATATATATATATAATAATAATAATAATTTACTTCTATGGCGCCTATATCCTCAGGAACCTGAGCTCAGAGGCGCAACAAAACAGAATCAGTAAGCGTAATCGTAAACAGGGACGCGCAAAAGTCAGTATCAGAACGAGGGACAACCGAACGTTTATGGTGGGAATGCAATTTGGAATAGATATGTCTTGAGTTTTTTTCGGAAAATAGCAATAGTTTCAGATGTTTTCAAAGTGATAGGGAGTTCATTCCAGACCCTAGGCGCAGCGACAGAGAAAGCACGTTTACCCAAGTTAAGTTTTGTTTTAGGTACAATAAGTTGTTGTGAAGTTGATGATCTTAGCTGCCTAGGGATATTTGAAAGATGCAGGAGACTAGCCAAGTAGGATGGTTGTTGTGTAGATAGAGCATGATATGCAAGAGTGGACAGCTTAAAATTAATTCGATAAGAAACTGGAAGCCAGTGTAACTGTTTAAGTAGTGGTAGTGACGGTGAAAACCGAGGCGCCCTGAGAACCACACGTGCCAGACAATTTTGTACTCGTTGGAGTTTAGCCAAGTCTCTTTTAGCGATGTTATTTAGTAGTGAATTGCAATAGTCAAGGTGGCTGCTAATTAGTGCCGTTGATATTGTTTCAGCAGTAGATATAGATATGTCACGCCGAATTCGACGAAGATCACGAATATGATAGAAACAGGATTTACATACTTGAGAGATATGCTGGCGAAAGTTGAAGTCACTGTCAAAGATAGCACCTAGATTGCGAACAGTATCTGATGGGAATGTATCACTGCCAAGCAGTTTACCTGGGAAATGGTTGATGACTTTATTTCGTTGTTGTTTAGTGCCAATAATAATAAGGTCTGTTTTATCTGGATTAAGCTAAAGCTTACTTGATTCCATCCACGACAAGATATCAGTAAGACAGTCACTTAAAGTCGAAAGAGATTCTTGTCCATTTGATTGTGAAAGCGATATGTAAACCTGTGTGTCATCAGCATAAAGGTGATGACTGAGATTACGATTAGCAATAACTTGGCTGAGCGATGTAGTATATAAGCTGAACAGAACAGGGCCAAGGACGGATCCTTGTGGCACTCCAAATGGTAGATGTTGTGGGCTAGATAATGTGCCAGATATGTTAATACTTTGATATCTGTCTGATAAAAATTATTTGAACCACCGAAGAGCTGGGCCAGAAATTCCAAAATATCTATGGAGGCGTTGTAAATGGATTGAATAATCAATTGTATCGAAAGCAGCTGAGAGATCAAGTAAAGTGAGTGCTGTGACTTTGCCATTGTCCATGTTATCAACTATATCATTGTGTATCTTGAGAAGAGCTGTTTCGGTAGAGTGGAATCGTTTATATGCAGACTGTAGATCATTTGATAAGTGGTGGTTGTAAATATTTTCATGAAGGCGATTAGCAACTACTTTTTCCAATATTTTTGACAGAAAACTGAGATTAGAGATAGGACGATAATTCCTTAGGTAATTTTTGCACAAAGTTTGTTTTTTAATAAGAGGATTTACAAGAGCTTGTTTGAAATCCTGTGGAACAACTCCACTCTGCATTGAAAGGTTTATGATAGTAGTAATGGGAAAGATGGGTTGATTGATACAGCTTTTTAGTAGAAGTGTTGGAAATGGGTCAAGATCACACGATTTGTTAGGATATTTTTTAATAATGATGAGAACTTCATTAGTAGTTGCAGGTGTAAAACACTGTAGTGTTTTTTTCAGAAAGTGGTGGTTCAGGGAAAACGTAGTCATTATCATTAATGACAAAATTTGATCGAATACGAACAATCTTATCTGTAAAGTATTTTGAAAAAGAACTACACAATGTATCCAATGAAGAATGTTCAGGCAGTGCTTTTAATTTCTGCCGATGTAGAATTATGTTAACAGATTTCCACATCTGGCGAGGGTTTTCAGAATTTGTTGTGATAAAATGTGTATAGTAATCAGACTTTGCTTTTGACATCATGTGATTGCATATATGTAGCTGTTTAGTATAACGGGATCGATCAATTGGAGAACGAGTTCGTCGCCAAATTCTTTCAAGATATCGACGACGACGTTTTGCTACAATTATATCATTAGACATCCATGGTGATGGAGGGCGAACTTGTACACTTTTGGTTTGTTTCGGAGCATGTTTATCCAGAAGTTTACTTAATGTTTCATTGTACTGATTAACAAGCTCGCATAGTGTAGATTTAGGTTTGATCAAAAGATCGGAATTTGCTAGATCGTCATGAAGGGTATTTATGTTAATTTTATTTATTGGTCGAAATATGATCATTTTTTTTTCTAGATCTTGAGCCAACTTGCAACCACAAATCAATGATGACACAATGGTGATCTGATAAACCATCAGTAGGGAATATTGCTTTAATGTTAGTGCAAGTAGATCTAGTAATAAACAGGTCGAGCCAATGACCATGAACATGTGTAGGAAATGAAACGTGTTGATGTAATGCATATGTTTGAAGGACATCCATGAATGATCTAGTATTTGGACATGGTAGATCAATATGCGGATAATAGGTGGAAGGACATTTGTGATTTTTTTTGGCCTCTAGACACGTGTGCGCCATATAATTCGTGCCAACATTGGTAAACATTGACGGGTATCGCACATACAGGCATATTACAAGAGTTAGAAATGTCTAATTTTGACAAAACTCGACCAGCATATCAGTGGGATGATTACAGCAGCTGGTAAAAACTTTTAGAATTTTTGATAGTCACGTTTTCTTATAATTATGCAAAACGTTAACATGGCCGCTATGGGAAATGTAACTGTGTGCTGAATCCTGCATATTTATGAATTACCTCTTTCGTTTGTATTGCAGTTAATAGTCAAACGTCTAATATCAGGTTTTTTGCTGTAACACAAACCAACATTATAAATAATAATGGACAAATCATCAATGGCAATGTTGTAGTATTTATTAAGTGAACTGATGATTATGAAGCCACCGATTCCATCACTTAGATGAGCCCGGACAGTAAATGCTTTTTCCTATCATAAACTAAGTGGTACCGTCCATTCAAGCTAGCAAGATGGTGATCCTGTTAATGGATTCGCCTAAAAGGGGAGCAGGGTTTTGAATGCTATCCAATCAGGTGATTTCTACGGGTAGTGAAAGACGTTGCCTGCGTTTGGCGAGCCTGACCAAAATGGCCACGGCGGGAGATGCTGGCGTAGAAGATTCAATGGCAATGCCGTCATA
Organism: Lamellibrachia columna; assembly: GCA_963662155.1. NCBI lineage: Eukaryota > Metazoa > Annelida > Polychaeta > Sabellida > Siboglinidae > Lamellibrachia > Lamellibrachia columna. The sequence goes on from OY759265.1 coordinate 30,789,601, forward strand.
TTATCAGTGTACGGTAGAAATATATTCAACGGCGGTCAGCAAATATAATCATTTACACACAAACTACAGTCATGTACAGGATTTGATAAGAAGCATTTCGTATTATTCGAAAATCTCCAGCAATGATATTTATTGGTCGATTTTTCTGGCGACCGTGTTGACACTCGTGCGATATATTTTGACGGCGACGTTGTTTACGGTAAGTCATTGTGATGTGAGAGGCTGAACATTAAACAAATAATTAACTTTATTTTAAATACGTGATAGAAGACTGTGATGGTAATGTTGCTTATGTTTAAATGCACGGGTAAAGCAACGCCAACAGCTGAACCATTGCAAATGGCATTATATACATACATACATATCCTCTTCGGTCTTCAGGCAAAATCTGCCTATGTACCGCTCTTGGCTAGCCTTAGTGTGGCTTTGTAGTCATATTTGACTGCCTGGTTTCGCCAGTGTTTGTCTAGTCGATTTTTAAGCGTATTTACTGACGGTGCAGTGACGACGGTGTCCGGAAGTGAATTCCAAATATGAATGACTCTGGCTAAAGAAATGCCTCCTTAATTCCCGTTTACTCCGGTCCTTGAACAACTTTAGAGAATGACCCCGTGTGCCTTCGTATAAGTCTTTGTTAAACATATCGTGCGAAAAGGTAAAAATGCCATGCAAGTATTTATACACATCAATAATATCTCCTCGTAAACGACGATAGGTCAGTGTTGGTAAATTTAATGCCTTTAATCTAGATTCATAATCTAAATGTCTCAGTACTGGGACCATCCTAGTAGCTCTTCTCTGGACAGCCTCCAGAGCATCAATATCATGCTGATACTGCGGTGACCAGACTACCACACCGTATTCCAAAGTAGGACGGACTAGTCCCTTATATAGATGTAGAAAGGTTGTCCTATCCAAGTATTGATATGTTCCTCGTATTACACCCAGCAATCTATTTGTTTTTGACACTGCATTCATTCGTTGGAATTTGAAGCCTTGTCCTTGGAGGAGGATTAAAACTTGTACGCGCCACAAGTGCTAGCATATTACGTATTCAAAGAAGAAACTTGCCCGTTTTTGCCAAAGAAAATGACTATATGTAATCAGAATTATCGTTGCTCTCCTTCCTTCTCCTTATCCATCCAGGCCCCCGGGTGAAGCTGGCACCGATAAGCGGCGATACCAGTCATCGATTTGTGTTTCCCGTCCTTCGTCACTGATCCCGTTTCACTACCATCTTCACTAACAGTCTCCATTCCTGCTACACCTCCCTGTTATCATTTATATTGAAACAGACAAACATGGAATCAGTCCTAACTATAATTTGTTGTTTACAATGACCTTTTCGTGGTGTTTATTGATAAATGGTAGTTTTGGAAAGTTTTTGGTGCCATAAAACTGTTTTCGCTGAGATGGTATATACCGCGGTATTTACAGGTGTACTCAGGCTCTTAGCCAGAGACCCATCTGCCCGTCTTCAAGACGGTACAATAAAAATAAAAGACGGGTTTCTCTTTTTACAAGATATTTTTTCATAATTAGATTGTTTGAACTGTCTTAGTGACTCTTAGCGCACAAGATCGTGATTCAATGAATGTTGTCAGCGGCAGAATAGCGAATACTCCGATCTATGAGTCTATATTTTTAACCTTGCATTGTTGAAAAATAATGATACTTTGGTTGATCTCTCTTTATTGTAATCGTGTACGCCATTGGTTGGGAAACGCGTTTCTGTGGCCTTTCTCAGTGCCTATCCATTGGGGCTCTCATTTGAAGAAACAATCCCGTGACCCTGATATCGTTCAAAACAGCACTCGCCAAGCAAGTGAAAAGATGCGATAATGTCAGTGTCAAAGTTCTCCACAATCGATGCCTTTTTCGTAAACTTGAATAAAAGCAGCGTTCCTGCGATTGCCCCTGAACAGTCCGAGTCAGCATCCTTTGTTACGTTGGTGGAGATCCATAATGTTGATGTGCCTGCTGCTAGTAACCGAGTAGCTACTGTATTGTCGCCCACCACTGACACCCTGCAGTGTCCAAGCGCGATTGCGGTAGACTTCGAAATTGAGTCTGATTCGGGCTCCAATTCACATACATAAGCGGCGTGTAGGCCCTATTATCGCCAGCAGTTTCCCAGTTCCTCAGATCAAACGACAGGCAAACCACGAACGATTAGTAAATTCATTGTTTTTTGTCCGGTAGGCAATACTGAATCTGGGTGATTGCTGTTTTATCAAAGAAGTAATGTTTCAATGTATTACTTTCAAAACAACTTGTATTACTGAGTGCTATATCTTCTATTTTTATGTGTTGTAGTGCTTTACTTTTAGCGTCAAGCATTTGATTTTGAGTGTGATTGTAATCATATTTGTTCATATTTGCATGCATGTACTTAAAGTCTTAAACATTAGTTCCACGTTTATATATCTAAAATAAAGTTACTTTTTTATGAACCTTCATGTGTTGGCTCTTCTTTTACTAGTATTACAGTGTAGGTGATAACGCCAACCACGCTGCACAGCTGTAAGACTCGATTGGGCCAATACTGATTAAACTGGACTTGGACTACCGTCGAAAAAACCTAATTTGGCCAATAATGGTTGTCATTTGTTCAACTTGCATTTGCTTACCAGTACAACAATCAAATGGGCCAATACTAGCTGTCGTTATATCAACCAGCATTAACTTCCCATCGAAAAACCTAATTGTGCCAATAATAACTGTTGTAGCATTTAAGGTTTTCTAGAAGGTACAAGACTGGCAAAATTTAATTTCTGGCTAAGGGCTTGGGTGTACTGCCTTGTCCCATGGATACAATGATGAATCGTGCAATTATCGCTAATAGTTGGCAACACTTATCACATGCATTCTTTGCGATGATGTAAACAATAGTTTCGTTGTCATCGCACATGCTCTTTCATGCGAAACGACTGTGTCATGATGTAAAGAACTAGTTCCATCATAATTAGACAAATCCAACATGTCCGATTATGGAATCATAACTGCGCTGCGGGACACAACGTTGTGTCGGCCATGTTTAGGTATTTTCACAATGTCTCAATTCCCTTTGCCGCAGTTTGCAGTATATTTTTAACAATATATGCTTCACACAAAAAATGACAGTCAGCCTTGTTTCTATTACAAAGAACGCATGTGATAAGTGGAGCCCTCTGCCGGCAGATCACAATTGAGCGATTATCGCGATTGAAGTGTGCCATGTAAACCTCTTGGGATCATGATTCTTTATCGTTGTAGGTCGTTGTACTAAGTGATGTACTGTAGCTCCGATGTGATAACCGTGTTGGATCATGATTGTAATCCTGATGGCTAACAATGGCATGTGATCCATTAATGCCGTGTAGACGGGGTATCAGATCTAAACATGATGATTTGTGTTCAAGGTACATGAATGTTTTTTGTTTCTTTTTACAGCCACTGGCAAGTTGGCTGTGCCTGAAACCAATCAACCAGAGGAAGTTCCCCGAGAGTTCTTGGAAGGCGACATACTATGGATGTATGTGGTCCTATGTAACGTATCTGCTTATCTTCTCGGGCCGATATGACTTCTTTCACAAGCCATACCTCATGTGGCAAGGTAAGTCAGGCACCATAGAACCACCACATATTGCTCCAACAGAAATTCTCATAGAAAAAAAACTACCCATACTGGTATCTTGATTAGACCGAGTTATTTGTAAATAATTAATGCTTCAATTCATCTTTGAACAAAAAGCTGAGACTACTGTAATTCAATGCTATTATCTTGTATGCTTTTGGTCAACAGGTTCACAATATATTCGGTGTCATGAATGAGACACAATGTTGTTTACGTACATTATTTTATTATAATAATACTGTTTATCGTAAAAATGTCCTCTCAGTAGGAAAAATTAAGGAAATTTTGGTCTATGTAAAATGTCGTGATTTGACAACCTTTACGACAGAAGATGTTTGACAGTATGTCACACATCCATTTAAACCGCAGCACATACTATACCTACTATACATAGAGACTGTACCCAAATTTTTTAGAGCTGTCACATCATAGGGCTTTGGCATTCCTTAAAAATTACAAAATGTGCAATTAATACAATTAGGTCGCCATGCTGCTTTGCAGGCTTAGTTTTTGACAGGGTTGAAAAAATCATGATTTAAAAAAATCAAAAAAATCTATTTTTTTTATTTTAATCAGATTTTTATATTTTTTTATTTATTTGATTTATTTTATTATTTTGAAATCTGGTATACACAATGTCATAAAATATTTGACTATCAGGGTATCTGGTGTCAATACAGCTACACAAGTGTGCGCACTTTGTGCTTTTGTATTAAAAAACACAAAACTTTGTTGATCTTGATGCTTGTAAACAGTTATTTGTGTTAAATTCATATAAATCAGCGATTAAAAAACCGGAAGTAAACAAATCATAAATCAATGGAGTGATTTAAATCATGATTTAAATCAATGATTTAAATCAAACAACCCTGGTTTTTGACCAATCGGGTGGCGTTTTACAATCATAGCCTCTAACCGGATGTTTTGAGTTACAGAAAATTTAATGCTCTTTTGAAAAATACCTGGATTTATTATGGTATTTTCATTATTTCTGTTAAAAAAATCGCCTTTAAAATATTTTAAAAAGCTGTTTCGTTTACAATGTTAGAGAAAACGGTGTACTATCTTACCTCCTCTTTCCTGTGATGTAGGTCAAAGCATTGTTCTAATTATAGAAAATCTCTGGGCCATGCGAAAAACTACTGACTGTTTTTCTGCTGTGACGGCAAGTGCTTCCCGTGGCGAAACGTGTTCATGATACTGTGGTTCATCGTTGTTTTTCTTGTGTTTCCAAACACACACACACACACACACACACACACACACACACACACACACACACACACACACAATAGCACCCAAATGAAAGATAAGAAGTCAATCAACAAGTCCACACATATTTTATTTCATGAGAAAACAGGTTACAACGACTTGAAAGTGCACAATTTTCCATGATCTGACTGCTGACTGTTACATAGGCTGCCAGTACCTACTCTCAGTCATTACACTGACAAACAAACTGTTCCCATGACCACATTCAGCTTAAGATTGAATCAGGTAATTGGACCTGTTTGAATATTTAGGGATAACTTGATATCATTTGATATCAGTAACCAGGGTACTTTCTTTTTATTAAAGGAAATTTTACAAAACCATTTTATTACAGATTCAAATAGAGGAGATACACAGCTTTAAAATGACACCAACATGAAGAGTGTACCTTACCCCTGGGCCAAGATATTGCACTTTTAGTGTACACGTTCTTGGAATAATAGTTCTAAGAAAATCAGCTTTAAAAAACAGCATTGAAAAATTGCTTCTCCCATAGCAACCATGCACTTGTAATGCTCCAAATGGAATGAAATTTCGTATGTTCCTCCAGTAGGTGTGTATACATAAGATGCAGAAGTGTAAAGTGGAAAAACTATTATTTATTGAATGCCACCTCATTTACTACCAGGTTTGGTATTCCCGGAGACTACTGCGAGCACTGGGTGCCGAACCCCTAAAGTAAATCCCTGAAATATCTGAAAATAAAACATTTACACATTACATATATAATAACATTACACAATGTCAGTTTCCCCAATTTGGAAAGTCCGCTCCCGCTGGCGCTGAGCCAACCAGTGCAGGTTCAATGTGGTCTTCCCCTGCCCCTGCCGAGGCGACTTCCATGGGCTCGACGCGGCCTTCGAAGTAATCTTCAATCACGGCAGCTAAATTGCTGTCCTCGAGATTGCACCCCATCGCACGATCCAACTCGGTAGCTAAATAAGCTTCTTTCGATGCCATAGTGCAATTCTTTAACGAATCGAAGACGAAAACAGCGGGCGAAACTGGCAAACAAAGACGAAAGGAATGTGTAAACAAGCTGACTGTGCATGCGCGCTTACGTTTTCGACCAATCAGCGAGCGTTTCTCAACTTCCATAGCAACAACAGCACTTTGTTGCTGGATAAATTATGTATAATAGGAGCTGTTCTATTGGTCTAGAGTAAGAGATTCCCAATCACACGTGTAGTTGACGTCATAAGCTTTCCAGCCATGTATAACATGTGGGGTTTCCCACTTGTAAGCAAGCGAAGACAGTCGATCAAAAGCGCGTAAACATGGCTTTGTTTCAGACTTCTCAACCGCAACGCTAATCGGGGGCCTCAATAAAGTGCTAAATATTACTAGTTTGAACAATCTTTCATCTTATATAAATGGATTTATGGAAAGATGGATAATTTCGCTGATCGATTCCGTCGTTAACCCATTTTCGACAATTCGAATGTGCACCATGCGTTTTAGGCTCCAGCGCCGAACAAAATCTAGCGAGAAGCGCCTGGTTTTGGCGTGGCGCATCACATATATGGACGTGAATCAGTATGTTGTAATGTAACTGCAGACAAGTAGCTGAACAAGAAGGATTTGCAAGAACTCTGGTTGTTTAAATCTGATAAGAATTGTGGCGTATCTTAAACCTTTTAACATGTTGACTTGCAACTATGGTGGAGCATTTGGCTTGTAAGATTATAGCAGGGAACTTGGCCAGTGGCTATCTTGTCTTGCAGATATTGTACATAGCCAAGATGGATGAGACAAGACCCTGGGCATGTGGTATCACTCTATCACACTGTCTATTATTGTCCTACATGCTACAGAACACTTGGGAGAATCTATTAACACCATCTTTCTAGGCATCCTCATGAGCAGCTGGACCAGCAGGTGCTACATTGTACACCTGCCCTGTGTGGCTGTGTCAAAAGACAGTCTACCTGGTATCTTACATGCAGGTGCGGTAACAGGGTGGCATATTAGTGACTTTTCCTTTGTTGCAACCGTGGGCCAAGTCATGCAACCTGCTATTCCACCAGAAATAGGACCCCATCTCGCAGTCACTTGAAGACCTTACTGATGAATCCAGGACGTAACCCCTCCAGACAAAACCCCCTCGCTTTAACAAAACAAAGCCCCACCCATTAGGGTGAAATGAAATTGGATGACCTGTTAATCATTCCTTTTGATGGTATACTTGAACTGCTAGTTAAAGTTGAGGGTGTGTGGAGGGTTATCATGCAGTTACCCTAGCTGATACCATGGCAAAATCCTCCTAAGCATCTTTGGGCAATAGCTAGTATACCTGATCTCCATTATGTTAATATACAACAAATAGTGTATATTGGTCAAATAAAGTTCAAGAAAACCTAGTGCCTTATAGTTGACTTTGAATAGTGACTTAGTATGTAGGCCAGGTTGTGACCATCTAACTACCAGCACCTTGGCAAGAGAGAGGTGGATCAGTGCAGTAGTGCTGCCAGCCTGCCACCAGATCAAGCACAGTGGGTGTAGCTGCACTAGTCTGTGAATTAGTGTAATTAACCACATTGCTTCAGTGCATGTCACACTGGTGCCTCAGCACTGGTGTCTCATTGCTTCAGTGCCATGTCACACTGGTGCCTCAGCACTGGTGTCTCATTGCTTCAGTGCATGTCACACTGGTGCCTCAGCACTGTTGTCTCATTGCTTCAATGCCATGTCACACTGGTGCCTCAGCACTGTTGTCTCATTGCTTCAATGCCATGTCACACTGGTGCCTCAGCACTGGTGTCTCATTGCTTCAACAGGCAGTGGTTGAACACTTCCTGATTAAAGCTGTGGATAACTGTCGAGATGGTTTCTAACAAAGCTACTGTGTTTTTAAGCCTCCATTGTGACCTGGTCGTGTCTCCAGGGGTGCCCTGGGACATCCCTCAGGCTTCCATAGAAACAAGAAAAAATTATCTGTAACGTGTGGTAACACCGCTAGTAACATAGCCATGCATACTGTATGCATTGGCTAAGTTAAATGTTCTGTAACGTGTGGTAACACCGCTAGTAACATAGCCATGCATACTGTATGCATTGGCTAAGTTAAATGTTCTGTAACGTGTGGTAACACCGCTAGTAACATAGCCATGCATACTGTATGCATTGGCTAAGTTAAATACGTAATAGAACATTATGTTACTGTCGGGTAAGAAAAATAAATTTTATATTTAGTGTAAATGAACAGTGTATATGTGTGTATGCAGTGTGAACACATGCATGTGTACACACATTTATTTAGGTAACAACTCACTGCATCATAATGCATGTATATACTAGTTAACACACAGTGATACTAAATAACTCTCTTCAAATCCATAATATTTTTCAGGACAAATTAACATCTTTCATGACTTGTGCTGACTAGATTTGGCAAACATTCGTGATGTATCAGCTTTCAAAATTCAAATTCATACAAACTGATACAAAATCTCACACACTGATTTCTGGTAGAAGTTGTACATCGGGTCAAGTTTGGGTCACTACATGGTTATAAATGTTGTTATGTTGCTTGAAAGATTTGATAAGATTGCCTGCCCATCAAGACAAAGGCCCAGATAGCAAGTGCACTTTTCGAGAGTCCAACACTTTTTCATCTATGTGTAACCCGCCCTCCTGAGATATGTGTCAATCTTGTTTTTAAACATATTCACATTGCTAGCAGTTACACAATCCGAAGACAATTTGTTCCATTAATTTATTGTCCTCTGTTCCTAATATCCAATCTACACTGATCATTTACTAATGTTAACGTCTCCACTAGTTCTACTATCTTTCTTGAGTGAGAAAAAAATATTTCTCTCAGTATAAATATTTTCACACCCATTCAGTAGCTTAGAAACTTCAATTTGATCTCCTCTTAACCTCCTTGCCTTTAGGGTTGTTAAACTAATCAAAAAGTAATATCTTTGTTTATTTTATTAGAACTGTGTACATGCGTATTCACACCAAGGTAAGATTTCATTTGTTTAAAACACAGGCTACTTACAAGGTGGTTTTGTGTTTTGATCAATTTAGTTGTTAAAGTTTGCTGTTGTTTAGATATAGTTTATAATTGTAAGTTTTCATTCACAGTTCAAGTTTATTGTTGTTGAGTTACTTTAACCCATTAGAGCCTGCAACGGCCGCTCTGTCCAGTCCTGGAATGGCCGTCGCTGGCCGAATACAGGACCCACTATTAAAACAAATCCTGGCGATTAACTACTGAACTAAACACTAAACATTTTTGCCACACCCTAGCGGATACATTTTGCAACAACATCAGCGTATTACATGTATGGGTTGCCCTTTTGGAAATCTTGATTTTCGTCAGTTTTGTTCACGCCATCTCGAAAAATTTTATTTCTATATTTTTCATGACAAAATATGGTGTAACCTGAAAAATAACCGTCAGAATTTGATAATTTTTTTCAGTGATGCAAAGCTAACACATATAGCTACATTTTCTTTGTTGGGTTGCATAGGGTTATAGCATGGGATCATTGTTAAATGTCCATTGCAACTTTCAAAGTTTTAACAAATTTACTATTTTGTCTTTGCAAATTGTGATAAAATGTCACCATTTTATTAATATATCCTATTTCTATGTATACAGGCATGTGGAGAAATTACTACTCTTCAAAATAAACACAACTTGTAATTGTCAATATTGAATAGTTTTTTCTACAGATTTCTGAACACAAGGAGGTAAAATCGCTCGAAATTTGCCAGAAATCCTGGGAACAGGGGAACATGTTTTTATAAAATGCTGGGGCCTAATGGGTTAACCTATAACAGTCTAGAATAGTTTTAATGGTTATACATTTTAAGTGTTACCAGGGTAATGTGTCAGTAGGCCGATGACCTGGATGCCCCTAACAACCAACCCTAAAGTTGAGAAATACTAACCGAGTATAACTCCATGACACAGTTATATCATATTTAAACAGCTAATCACTGTTGTATCAAAGCATTGTGTAAAAATGTTGATGTTTTTAAAAATGATGCATTTTAGTGCCTCTATGATATGGGGTGAGACTACCATTAAATTTTACATCTGTCACCATTATAGCATTTGCTGTGCTCAGTGGAAAATTTATTCTACGGTTCTCTTTAAACTTTCACAGCAAATTAAACATTAATTAACTGACCTCATGTGTGAAACTGGTGAAAATTACATGCCTCGTTTTTCATAAAAGCGCACCCAAAGCCAATACCCCTCAATTTCGATCAAGCCAGTGACTGACTTTGAAATGTTGGTGCGTTCTGCAGCATAGCCAGTGTAGTGATACACAAGCACCCAGCGTCTGTTCATCGCAGTCAAACGAAAGCTCTAATGCAGTAGTACAGAAAACATTGACTTTATTAACGTATCCGATGTAACAGTGCACTGAAAAAATTCACTCATCAGGCACAATCGTCATATTCATAGAGACTTATTATGAGGGTAATGGCTGACTGATACCAACTGTGGACTGGCCACATCAATTGTAGACTGTAGTGTATAGTTCTGGGAAGCCATCTTTGGTGTCACTATGGGGTCAAATTGAAAATAGTTATTCACAAGCATGTGCAGCATTTCACTTTATGCAAGGCTTTATTTTATAGTATAACAATGTTACATGTATTAAGCATAATTACCTCTTCTTCAGCAGACTGATGTGTCACATGACCAATGTCATGTGACACAAGCTGGAGTAGGACTAGTGGGAGCTCCTGGCCAACGTCTCGGTTCAGTGTAGGTTTCTCTCTATGGATGTTAATCGCCTCCTTTATTTTTCCCCTGTGCCAGTTCTCCTTGTGGTCTAGAATATTAACGTCCTTCATAGAGCACTGATGGCCTGTGTTCAGTTTGTGTTCACGAGTTCAACGAGTTTCACATAATGGTTTCTCTTTTATCGTAATGTATTGTTCAAACATCATAAAATTTAATGTCTTTCATTCACTTAGTCTGCTGCTCCAACAGTGATATTTATTTGTTATTGTCAATGGTTCACTTTCAGCATATCATTGCACCAAGTTATGAACCTTTTGAGGCCATAATCCAAACATGTTAACATTGATGTAGTTGTTGCTGCACTCACAGGAGACACACTGAGTCAGAACCGTCAGTTGTAATGACACACTAGGAGGACATTGCTGCACTCACAGGAGACACACTGAGTCAGAACCGTCAGTTGTAATGACACACTAGGAGGACATTGCTGCACTCACAGGAGACACACTGAGTCAGAACCGTCAGTTGTAATGACACACTAGGAGGACATTGCTGCACTCACAGGAGACACACTGAGTCAGAACCGTCAGTTGTAATGACACACTAGGAGGACATTGCTGCACTCACAGGAGACACACTGAGTCAGAACCGTCAGTTATAATGACACACTAGGAGGACATTGCTGCACTCACAGGAGACACACTGAGTCAGAACCATCAGTTGTAATGACACACTAGGAGGACATTGCTGCACTCACAGGAGACACACTGAGTCAGAACCGTCAGTTGTAATGACACACTAGGAGGACATCAGAACCACTGGGGTTTTGGCAGGGTATCAAGAAGAAAATGTGCCAATGATGCTACAACTGGGAAGGCATTTGTGGCATTAAATATTTACTGTTACAACTGGCAAAGTGGCATCAAATAAGCTCACATTAGAAGGTCACCAACACGCGTCTGGGTATAATTGGAGTTTACTGTTACAACTGGCAAAGTGTCAGGTGATTTCACTTCTGACCCCATTATTTGGATAATCTCTTAACATTCCACCCAACTGAAGTTACCCTCAGTGATGTAGGTCATCCCATCCCTTATAATAGGTATTCATTCGGGTTGGCCAGCCAACTTTACTTTGCCCTAGTTATAAAACCGGAAACTATTCATTCACCCGTTGTCCTGGTTAAATCTGGGATCTTGCCAGTGCTTCACATAACTGTGTAAGCTTTGCCAACTAATTAACACCCATACATCATATAATGTGCACTTCCCTAATACTGGGCAGCAGAATGAAGACAGGTGCATTAACAAGTACCAGAAGGGTAGAAAAAAAGTGCAGGAAATTAGTACAAATTGGTTTCCTAGCAAAGTTAGGAGTTGGTCTCAACCAGCTATGAGATTAAAAAAAAACTTTTTACCATGTATTTTACAATGTGCACAACAAATTGCAAATCTTTTCCAGCCAGCACGGTCTTGGGCGAGCCACCCAAGTTAAATCCAGGTCTTCCCTGCCCACCTTCGTATCTTATATGGTAGTTCTTTTCCAGGTACATAGTGTCCATTTAAAAGTAGCATGTGGAAGGCTACAACATGCATACCATAAGAACATTCATGCCTTTGTGGACACATACTTATCTTACACAATTTTTTGCACTCAACGTCACATTGCACAATACATGGTGACAAAAATCTCATAGTTGGTTGACACCAAGTCCTAACTTTGCTAGGAAACCAAGTTTAGAAATGTTCTGCACTTCTAGTTGCTAATGCACTCTTCTTCTTTCTGGTGCCCAGTACCGTGAAGTGCACACTAGTATGTAGTATTGTGTGACTGTGTGGATCTATTTAATCATTAAATGCCCACATTGTCCCAGGGTAATTGTACTGGCCGTGAAACCTTTAGTCGCTTGTCATTCTTTTCACTTGTGCAAGTTTTCGACATCATTTTTACTTTCTTAGCAAACTTAAGGCCAGTGGAAAGAAATACTAGTTTGTACTGGAGAGCACCTGTGAAGTATGTGTTGAATACAACAGTCTGGAGAGACCCTCTAGGCCACTCTGAACTGCACAAAGCATGAAACCTGCAGGGCATCTCACAGGCGGAATGCTCCAATCTCGGGTCGACAAGTACAACAAACTATTCATCCATACTCTCAAAATATACAAATTTCTCCATGCAACACGACAATCTTGTTATTCCAAAGTTTAAAACTTACAAGAACATTAAGAACAATTTATTAAACTTCGATGCAATCTTTGATATGTTTACTTTATACTGAGAAACATAAAAAATATGTTTCCTGTAGATCATCATCACTCAAAACAAATATTCTCTAAAGGGTTTTGAGTGTGGGGGAAGGAGTTGACTAGTTTTAAGCCAGTGCATGTGCATGAGTGGATAAATGTCTGGCACATGCATGTATGTGTGCATGAATTCAATCAATGTGAACTCTCATAGTTGAAACCTTTTGGTTAAAGATCTCTGTTCAGTGGTCCGAAGATTAACTTTGTTGTGATCGTTTGTGTCAACGCATCTCATAATTTAAATATTAACTCATGACTAAGATGTTCCCTCTGCTGGCTACTGCAAATATGCATGGTACATTAGCAAACACACATGCCCATGGACAATAGGATGCATATTGGCAAATATACATTCACCAAAGTATAGAGTTGTCTGTGTGTGAACCATGTATGGGACTAGAGGGTTGTGTGTTGACTTGTCTGTGTAGTGGGCTGTGTCTGTGTGAACCGCATAGTAGGTTGTCTACGTGTGAACCGTGTTAAAGTGGATTGTCTGTGTGTTTACCGTGTAGTGGATTGTCTGTGTGTGAACTGTTTAGTGGGCTGTCTGTACGTGTGAAAAGGTCTATTCATCTATGGGATAATGGAGAGATTGTATTGTGTGACTGTGTCACACAGTTGTGTGTTATTATGAAACATCTGTGTCATTGATTTCCTGGTACTGTGAGTTGTGTGGCACAGTCTCTGGAATATGTGTACATCAATTCAATGTAAACTCTTGTTGAAACCTGTGTGTATTTTAGTCCAGTGATGCATGTAAAGGTGTAGTGGACTGAGCACCAAATATTTAAACAACAAATGTGGTTAAAGATCTCTGTTCAGTAGACCAAAGATTAACTTTGTTGTAATCGTTTATGTCAAAGGATCTCATGTTTTAGATATTAACTCTTGACTAAGCTGCCCTCTCCACTGGCTACTACAAACATGCACGAGTAAACACACTTGCCCACGTACAATAAAATGGGAATGGGCATGCATGCATGCATACACATGTACTTGAACATATAATATTGTATTGAGAATCACACATCAACACAAGCATTCACACAGTTCCCAGAAAGGAATTATATAAAGATATAAAACATTACAAAAATATAAAGCCATATGATACAGTTGGAAGTATCCATGACTGTTGTTCTTACCTTCATTTATTACGGTTATTCACTATGGCTTTTTAGACAGAAATTTAGGATATATATAGAATCATGCTATTAAGAATACAATAAACCAACAAAATAATTTGCACCGATTCTAAATTGACACTATGCAATTCTTCTATATTTATAACAGTAAAATGAAACAAAACTTTAAACAAAACATTGAGAAGTACAAAATTAGGAGTCGGTGTCAATTACGTTTATGGGACAGGAGACTGAGAAAAAATTTTTTCTTATGTAGAAAGCTGTATCAGAATGATGATGTCATACAATGTGTATAGCTTTCTGTAAGAGATGAGGCATCAGCTGCCAATCTGCCTGCATATTGCATAACAGTATTGGTGACTGATGGGACGTAACATAACAAGGTATAGCAAGATGTCACCACTAGGACACTAGCGATTATTGTAACGTGTAGGCAACTCAAATGTAGTCATGTGTACTGGGTATGTTCTCCACCAAAAGGTAACAACAGTTTTTGTGGACATCTGGCGTTTGAAAAATCGGTTGGCCGACGGTCAGCCGATCGCTAGTTGCCAGCAGACAAACTGTTGGCAACTAAAAGTCGGCATGTGTTTGGGGGTTTTAGCTGTACTGCTTTCACTGTGTAATTTACTGATGATCCACAAGTCTAAGCATTCTGAGTAACAGGATCACATCTCAGCAAATATACGTACCAAAACAAATTTGGTTTTACCAGACAATCTTGTCATCATCTTATCTCAGCATTAACCAGTTAAATATGTACCAGTAGTGCAAATTCAGAAAAATGTGTCACTTGGAATGTATGGTGCGTAAATATTTATCCAGGCCACATCTTCCCCTGAGAAGTTTTTTTCACTTATGGGGGTGCAGTAGTGGTAAAAACATCAGATCCTCTTGCTGCCATTTCAAAGCTTGAGCAATTTTTTCCACCCCACGTTGCGTTAGTTCACTGAGCTGTATAAATCAGAACCTGGTTGTAGGCGGTGATGGATGTGTTAGTTCACTGAGCTGTATAAATCAGAACCTGGTTGTAGGCGGTGATGGATGCGTTAGTTCACTGAGCTGTATAAATCAGAACCTGGTTGTAGGCGGTGATGGATGCGTTAGTTCACTGAGCTGTATAAATGAGAACCTGGTTGTAGGCGGTGATGGATGCGTTAGTTCACTGAGCTGTATAAATCAGAACCTGGTTGTAGGCGGTGATGGATGCGTTAGTTCACTGAGCTGTATAAATCAGAACCTGGTTGTAGGCGGTGATGGATGCGTTAGTTCACTGAGCTGTATAAATCAGAACCTGGTTGTAGGCGGTGATGGATGCGTTAGTTCACTGAGCTGTATAAATCAGAACCTGGTTGTAGGCGGTGATGGATGCGTTAGTTCACTGAGCTGTATAAATCAGAACCTGGTTGTAGGCGGTGATGGATGCGTTAGTTCACTGAGCTGTATAAATCAGAACCTGGTTGTAGGCGGTGATGGATGCGTTAGTTCACTGAGCTGTATAAATGAGAACCTGGTTGTAGGCGGTGATGGATATGTTAGTTCACTGAGCTGTATAAATCAGAACCTGGTTGTAGGCGGTGATGGATATGTATGTGAACAAAATTAGTCTTAATTTTAGTCTTCATGCAGTAATTGCTGAATGCTTCCCAGAGAAGTTGAGTTGGTGTTGGAATGAACAAGTCTGCCACCAGGGGGTGAAGTGAAAGGCACTTTGAATGGTCGTAAGGACTGGAATCATGCTATTAAGAACCTATCTAAGAGTTTTACTTGTATATTGTCCTGTGGTAGCAATAACACTATTAGTGTTAAAGTACCACTTACACCCTCGTACAGTGTTTGTTGTAGCTCCGCTTACATTTCACTATGGCAACAGCACAAAGTACAGATATGTAAAACCAACAACACTGTAGTCTGATTGCATAATGTAAAACATTGCTATGCAGAGCCCCAAATGTTAACAGTACAGTTTACCTGCTCACTGAAAACTATTTGGTTTCTTGTTTGCTTCAGAAAAGTTGGTTAGGTGCTGCTGAACTATCCAATCTGAAATCATCCAGTGGAAGCAACAAGAGCCACTGATGTGTGTGTGGGCAAAGGCTTCTTTCTCAGTTACAGCCATGTGTACACTATAATATACACAGCTTCAACACATTATTGTAGAGGGTGGCTGGTGTTTTGTTCACTGTAAGTGTCATCTACGAAACCATTGACATCCACTGTACATGGTTAAATGTGCAGATGGCAGCCAGGCAGTCAAGAGTTGTGAGAATGTAGCACTGGCTCAGCTACCAGATGAGTCACGAGGCTCTCATTTAGAATCAGTACTCTCACCCACAACTTGTATAATCTCATTTAGAATCAGTACTCTCACCCACAACTTGTAAAGTCTTGTATGATCTCAATCAATACGTTCACTCACAATTTGTATGATCTCATTTAGAATAAATTCTTTCACTCACAACTTGTATGATCTCATAATTATATATGGCACACTTATTTGAGGTTAACAATTTAAAAACTATTATTATTATTATAAAATAATATATAAATTATGTTAATGCTACTTAAAAAATGATAATTTGTGTAGAAAAAGAGGATTAGGTCAATTGTAGCTGAGTAGTCTTCATACACTGATTGAAGTCTGGCTGATTACTTCAGCTTACTTCAAAGAGAAGTAAAGTTTGTGGTAGAACGGACAATGTAACAGGCCAGGAGTAACGTCACGGATGCAGGTATATTTGTGTGCATGCATGCATGACTAAATATAATAACATGAGGGTCGTTATGTACATTAACCTGTTCATTTTGCTAGCTAGCTAGCGTAGGCCCAGCTGGAGGGGGTCACATCTACAGTGGAATACAATTACACTGGCCTACATAACCCATGTACAAGGGTGACAGAGCATGAAGTTGTATGATATTAGAATAGAGCGTTAGAATATTATATAACTGGTCTTCACATAATGATAATTTGTTAGAACAAGATCTAGACAATGCATGGGTAAAACAGGGTGTTTTCGATACGTGGAGGTTTTTGTTGTGAATGTGGTTCGTCAGTCACTACTTGTGCTGTTAGTTGTAAAGTCATTGGATACAACTTTGGAGCAGGCTTGGACAGTCACCATGGAAGCGGTTGAGACTCTGCTGAGGAGGCTGTGATCCTCTCTGGGGAGGAGGCTGTGATCCTCTCTGGGGAGGAGGCTGTGATCCTCTCAGGGAGGAGGCTGTGATCTTCTCTGGGGAAGAGGATGCAATCCTTTTTAAACACAACCGTTTGATAAATTGACTATTTTCAGGGGTGTTTCAGCCACCCCTGGGGATAAATTCTGAGAAATATAAAACATTGGTATGCCATCTGCCTATCAGTATATCACTTTCAATTCCAAACAGGCTTACTGACTTACACAGTCCTGAGATAATTAGTTATGTTATTATGCAGATTCATGTTATAACTACCTTAATGCTAGGCGTAAGTTGTTAAACTTTTGTTGCGAGTCGCATGATTATTCATCTGAAACAGTTCAGTCATGCAATGTATGCAGGTCCGCAACTCAACAAAACTGAACTAGTGCATTGATTTGGCTGGCACAACAGTTGTTGAACCGAATAAAAAATTAAATCATGGCAACAAATGTTTCGCAATGTGCATCTCTGTAGCAGAGTTGGGCAATGTATGCTGGTCCACAACTCAACATAACTCAGTCGCACGCAGCGATGGGGCAATCAAAGCATGTATTATATTCATCGATAGTTGTTGAAAACTCTGCACATGCAGTTCCAGAAAATAACTCACGACTGCAATGGTGTGCGTAACATGAGTTGATACAACTTTTGCAGTACAATGTTTGCTAACCCCCACACACAACCATGGAACGGAAAATCATTGCTAGATGTATAGTAGTAATTAGGTCTTTAATGTTATGATAGGAATATGGGACTACAGCCAATCAACAAACCCCTTTAAGTTATCATTTGCATAGTTAATACTGGTGGTATCCTTTGGTGACATAGACACCCCCGACAAGTCTAATTAATATAATTATGTGTTGTCAGACTAGATCGAGCTAGGGTGACATGGAATGCATTCCATTGACAGTATTGATATCAATGATAAACTTCAGCTGTGAGTTCAGCACAACGGACCTATTGTCGTTTTGTCCTATTTCTGTCTGAACAAACTATTTTGTACTCCGGGTGTAGAGCCATGTTTAAGCTCAGTTTTAAAATGGCTATAGACAAAAAGCATCTTGCACCTTCCAATGTGTAGCCACTTGTTGGCTCTGCTGCAGTTGGCGTAGTTAAGTGTTGGCAATTTGCATAATAGCTTACAGCAAATATTTTAATGAATGGTGTTTCATGATGGAAGTATTGAAGGAGGTTTCATGATAAAGGTAAAATTGTCTACACATATTTTGTGGCAGGAGGAACAACTATATCAAGTTTAAGTATTTATTACCTCAGAAACTGTGGCCTCCCACTTGATGCACTGGCTGGCTACCTCCTGAACTCTTTTTATACATGTTCTAATTTCTCCAAAACTTCATATTTTAGCTTATCATTGACTGGCCACCACTGATACTATACCTTCCACATCTTACCATTCCCATCCACTCATTACCTCACAAACAGTAGTCTACAGTGCATACACAGCACGAGTCAGAAGGGTGCCTGCTATCCCCTTCCCATGCCAACAAACACTAACTAAGAGTACATAGTAAAGTGAATTGAAGTAGCCAGCAACATCAGCTCTACTGATTTGTCAGAACATGTTTGTCAGAATAAGTTTAAAACTCTGTCCTTGGTTCATTTAGCCCTACTGCGAATCAGGTTCATTGAGGTTCACATTCTGTAGTGGATGAATAGTTTAAATAATTTAGGCACAGTCGGTTTCATGAAAGGGTGCATACGTTTGTTAAAATCATCGAAAGCTATACCGGGTAGCTGTGTGAATAGCCTTATATTGTGTACAGTTGATCTATGTTTGCCCTTGTTTTTGCAAAATTTTGAATTTGAGTGAATCTGATCAGAAATAATTTAATAGGTTTATCCAATGATTTCACCAAAACTAAACAACAAACTAACAACAAACTAGCATGTCGGAGTGGATACTACATGTTTGATTTTTTTATAAAATTATTTTTAAATGAGACAAGTGAGAAAATGTCATTGAGGAAGAAACATTATAGTGGAATGTTAGTTTTACTCATATTTAAAAAATAATAGTGTCCAGTATTCCCTCTATGCTGGTGTTTAACTTTGTTTTTCTTCCCACTTATGAGGCCACGCAGGGCCACTTCTGTATCTGCCCAGGCCTTGTTTACAGTTCTCCTCATCACATGGGTAGGGTGCGTTGGCTGGCAGTAGCCGGCTGCATCCAAGGCTTACTGAGATGATCTGGTCATCCATAGACATGGAGGCTGCCCAGAGATGACCTGTTGGGATGACTAACCTGGGCTGACCTTGGGAACTAGCATGAATCAGTCACAGCAGTAAACAGCCTGATATACAACTGATATACTTAGTGTGGCAGAGTGTGATAAATAAATGATGCACACTTAGTTAAAGTGCAGTCATGATGATTATGATGTTATAGTTATAATATTTGGTTGTGTGATGTAATTGTTTGTGGAACTGCTCAAACCCATACATTTTAAAAACTTAATCAATTAATCAGTGTAAATAAATAATTACTTACACAGTAAGTTATGTATCTAGCATTCAGTTGTATTTATTAGTTTGCATATCAGTACCTTGAGTTGAATACCCATCTGTGCCTATCTTAGCCAGTGCCTTGACAAGATGGGAGGTGAGACATGTAAATGGCTGCAGACGAAGTACCAGACATTCCATGCACTTGTAGAGATTGTCAACAGCAGTTAAGTCTGCCCTGTGCTGCTGGGTGCTGCGTACTCAGCCAGCTATTGGCCTGGGTCAATGGTGTTGTTTACTCATACGCTCAGAAATAACATCTGTTCTCACAACCAGCACCACTTCTGGTCCATGAGTCGCTTTCTCTGCGTTATTTCTAGGAACATCATGCAGGGTTAAAAAAGACTGACACCATATTGACACATTTGTGCTCACTGATGTAAAAACAACGTCTTGTCTGATTGTTTAGTTATTTATGTGCACTTCTAAAGTTAACTGGTTGTAGTGCAATGCTAGAGACTGGTGCATTAATTTATATTTCATTGATGTATTCATTTATTAAAACAACTTCTAATGTGGGTCGTTAATTTATGTTGTAAGTATATTTCCCAATGTATGTATATGTACTAATATTTGGATATGTTCAGTAAACCTAGATACAGTTAGGTCTCAATGAAAAAAAGTGAGTTTGATTATTTGGACATTATTTATGAGCAGTGCCTAGCATTAGATAGCAGCTGATGCACTCCTCAAGTGAATGTAGGCTCTGCTGCGATACTCAACAAACTCACATCACAAGCCAGGCAGTGTTGAGTAGATGCTTGCCACTGCCCAACGTCTAACAAGAAAATCATACACACGTGTGACCCACAATGTGGCCTGATGCATTACATAACACTAGTAGATGGCTATATGGAGTATACTCACTATAGATACTTCCACGGATGTGCGGTATTCTTGTAGCTGGTATGTGGGGCTAGGCTAGATTGGTGAAATTCTGTTTATTGTATAAATTTTTTAACTAGCAAATTACTGATATCCATTGTCTCATAGGCACCAGCCAAGACAGTTCAACTGAAACTCGTCAGCTGCCAAGACATGTTTTGACAGTGGCAGGACTTGAAGGCACGAACCAGAGTAGTTCCCGGTGAGAGTGTGATGGAGATTGTATCAAGTTGTTGTGTTTGTTTCTTGTAGACTGGAGGCCACACATCGATGTACCCACTGACATCTTGTATGCGTACGCAGTCGAGTTCTCGTTCTATGTACACTCCATCTACGGCACTCTGTACATGGATCGCTGGCGCAAAGATTCAGTCGTCATGATCCTCCACCATATACTCTCCGTCTTCCTACTTGGCTTCTCCTACTCAATCAGGTATGTACTCATTCACACACCAGCCTGTAATGTGCCCAGTGAATCTGTAAAGTCACTTCAGTTTTAAAGTCACATGGTAAAGTACTTATATAGTATAATAATCCATGTGCTCTTCCACAATATGGTTCAATGTAATGAAGACAAATGCATTATTAACCCATTTCATTCTGACAGCTGGTCAGCTTGTCAGCTGGTCACATTGCACAGATCTCAACGAAATACCCATTTTACAGTTATGATAAATGATTTTGATGGTAAGGTCACAATTTATTTTTCTCCTGTAACTATTTAAGGAAAGTGTATAAACCTTTACATTTCTGGCATGAGAAGAGAATTGCCTACAATATGGTGTTGGTGTTGTCAGTGTGGAGTAAACAAAGTTAGGACTTGACCTCAACCAACTGTGTGTGTAAAAGTAAAAAATAACTTTTTCACTGTGTCTTGTGTAATGTGATGTCAGGTGCGCAACAAACTGCTGAATTATGTAAGTTACATGGCATCCACAAAGTCTCTTTCACATGACAGAAACATTTCCTATCGACACAAATTTTCTTATGATGTATACTTAGATATGTCCAACAAACAAGTATACTCCATAAGAAAATTAATGCCAATAGGAAATGTTTTTTGTCATATGAAAGAGACTCTGTAGACACAATGTAGCTTACACAATTCAGCAATTATGTATCACTGTATGAGACACAGTGAAAAAGTTATCATTTTAATATCATAGTCTTAGTTGCTAATGCACTTGCCTTCATTCTGTTGTCCTGTCTTGTGGAAGTGCACAAATGTATTCCTAGCCCCTTATATATGTGTGCCTTGCTATAGACACAGGCGGAAAAGTTGAATTGGTGTTGGAATGAGCGGTGTGCCGGGGGTGAAGTGTAAAGGGTACCCAAAGTGTACATAACTGAGACTTGCCCTGAGTATTATATGAGAACAATACTGTTGATGTTTTCTTGCAAGTGTGTGAATTGCTCGGTGCTATATTCTTGTGCTGCTTCCACACATGTTTTCTAGACAAATAGTCCCTTGCATTAATGGATAACTGTGTAATTATGTTTTCCGTGAACTGCCAGTTTTAGCCAGGACTAAGGAGCATTTCAAAGAACGTTTAGCAAGTAATGAAAAAACCATATAGGTTTTGACCATGTGATTTATTACCGTTTGCCCTGATTTCAAAATAGCTCGTCACATACTATGTTTAATGTCTTGTGAAATGCAGCATAGCAGTACTATGTTTGGCCTTTGAATGTGCACCTGAAGTTGTGTGGGTGTTGACACTGACATGTTGCTGTTCAGTGAATATCCACGCCCAGGAAGTTACATGTCCTTTTCCCTGTGTGGAGTGCAGCTGTCTTGACTGACAACCTGACACTCTAACCACTGAGCTACCGCGACTGACAGTCCGACACTCTAACCACTGAGCTACCGCAACTGACAGTCCGACACTCTAACCACTGAGCTACCTCGACTGACAGTCCGACACTCTAACCACTGAGCTACCGCGACTGACAGTCCAACACTCTAACCACTGAGCTACCGCGACTAACAGTCCGACACTCAAACCACTGAGCTACCGCGACTGACAGTCCGACACTCTAACCACTGAGCTACCGCGACTGACAGTCTGACACTCTAACCACTGAGCTACCGCGACTGACAGTCTGACACTCTAACCACTGAGCTACCGCGACTGACAGTCCGACACTCTAACCACTGAGCTACCGCGACTGACAGTCCGACACTCTAACCACTGAGCTACCGCGACTGACAGTCCGACACTCTAACCACTGAGCTACCGCGACTGACAGTCCGACACTCTAACCACTGAGCTACCGCGACTGACAGTCCGACACTCTAACCACTGAGCTACCGCGACTGACTGTCCGACACTCTAACCACTGAGCTACCGCGACTGACAGTCCAACACTCTAACCACTGAGCTACCGCGACTGACAGTCCAACACTCTGCACCTCATGATAAAAATACTATTGGAATGACTCACAAGGTTACGTCATGTGTAATAAACCCACTATTCAATGCCTTGTAGTGGCTGTCTTCAGTTGTGACCTGTTTGCATTTAGTCACTACATTCTTTTACCTGTCATGTTCTGTGGAGGCATTAGTGAGTGGTGGCTTGAGAAGTGTCCCAGCCAGTGTCTGTTGGGCCTAATTTGCATGTCAACTAGACACATTGTATCTGTCACTCGCCCCAACCTGACATTATAACAAATTGTAGATAATCAATAAAGATAAAGCATCATGTATTATGTAGCCAGACATCCTTGTAAATTACACTACTGCCTGCCTATAAGAGCAGTGTGTTTAGTAATGTACATGTATTCACAACAGTCCAATATAAATTTGCAGTAATTGTACATTACAATTCATGCATGTACAGGTGTATGAGGTTGTGTTAAAACAGCTCATTGACATATACATTTCCATAAAACCTTTCTCAAACAAGTGTTATTGTATTATATTTTAATTCTCATTTAATGAGAATGTATGAAAAATTAAATAACGTATTAAATTTTGCTCATGTGTCTTGATTATTTAATCCGTAAAACCATCTTTTAGTTTTAGACAGTAATTGCTATGATGATTGCATGGCACATACATTTCCAAAAGCCTTTCTGTGCTGAAACAGGTGTTCTCAAATAAGTGTTATGATATTACATTTTTATCGTCATTACAGAATATAAAATGATGTATAATTATTGTTTATTTTAATTAATTAATATTGTTTAATCAATCATTTTAATAAATTGAATTAAAATAAAAAAAATTAAATGTGTTCATTTATGTGTCAGATGTAAACCTGTTAATAATTTCAACTTTTCAATGCTCCTTAACCTCATAATATTGTTACAATAGTAATATGTCTTTGTTGTTGTTCATTGGGACATGTCTCTTGTACTGTGAACCAGTTGCTGGGTGAAGCTGCATGTAGGAAGTTTAGATGCAGACACCCCTAATAGTAATGACCTTTTTTTTGACAGGTGCAGATATACAAAGCATGTCAAGTGTATATTGTTATGCCAAACACTACATGCTACAAAAATATAACGTCACATGCACTATATGTCACATGGCAACTAAATTAAATAAATTAAGAATGAATGTAACACAGTTCATGCAAATACAATTCAACTTTTAAATTTGTGTACTTGCACGCATGCATGTACAGGTGAACACAACACACAAAACACGTCAACACAACACATCATCACACACTTAAATTGATTATACGAAAGAGACAGAAAAAACATACTTTTTTATAAGGAATATATCAGAGTTGATTGATTTAAATCTTTGATTTAAATCACTCCAAAAAATCATTGATTTTTTATTTCCGTTTTTTTAACCGCTGATTTATATGAATTTAACACAAATGATTGTTTACAAGCATTGGGATCAACAAAGTTTTGTGTATGTTTGAGCTATTCCCTTTCTGAATGCAGTGAAGCCACACAAACCTGTCTTCCTTTTCAAGTCAGAAGCCCTGAGTTAAAGTCCACTTAGAGCTTGTTCTAGTTGTTACCATTTCAGTATGTTGACTCAATTGAGACAGTCTGGGCTACAGACTAAATAAATACTGTACCAGTTTGCCGTCTGGTTAGAGACCCTTAGAGTATGCAGAACCCTGGACAGGTGCTAATGCACCCTCTCAGCAAACAATAATTATCATGGTTACAGCCACAGACACACAGCATGCTTTCCTTTCCAAGTCAGATTAAGCAACTACTGGGGTGAGGCCTTGTGGACATTGTCTAATGGGTGGATTCATCCCAATGAGTACCATGAACAATTTAAAATTGGATCTGGCACTATATCAAATAAAATATATTATTATTATACATGTATTTTAAAACAACAGTTTTGCTGCTGTTGTAAATCAATGTTATAATTATATAACTTTATATAAGCAAAAATCATGTAACCTCTGTTAAGACAAGTACCCAAATCGATTTGAATAGAACACATTTGAAAGAGTTTATAAATATAACCATCTATATAAATGTCTATATAAAAGATTTTTTTTAAATCAAATAAATAAAAAATCTTATCTAAATAAAAAATCCGATTTTTTTATTAAAAAAATTATTATTTTTTTCAACCCTGCAATATATGTTACTTTGTTGATTATTTATTAATTGTTATTGTATATTGTACAGTTTAATATTTGTATGTATCATGTATATCTGTATAATTTATATTGCCTCTCAATGTAATTTATCTGTTTTTCTGCTGTTGGGACAACTAAAACTATCCTTATCCTTATATAAGAATACTATGTGTGAGTAAAATATACATGTTTCTAACTGTCTGACTGCAGGTATTACAAAGTTGGCATTCTCATCATCTTTCTGCATGACATTGCTGATGTCTGGCTCGAACTGACCAAGGTGGCCGTCTACTTGAAAGACCGCAATGGCAAATACTATGCAGTTTTTGACTACATCAGCATTGCTGGATTTGTCATCTTTGGCGCCTCGTGGTAAGTCTTGCTTCCTGCAGTAATTAGGCCATGTCTATTGGTTATTATGTCATTTGTGTTGTGGTGATTCGTGAGTGGTACAATGAACTGTTGCTTTGTATCAGTGTAAATTGAATCACATTAGAAAAAGACAGATGATTTGGAACATGACTAGGAAGTTTACCATCTCCAAAGATGTGCTGTGACACATCAGCAGGATCCAAAGTTTGCTCCGATCTAGTGGCAGTCGAAATGTCTGTGGCATTTAAAACTTATAGCAACCAAAGCATATATACTTTTGATGCTAGACACATTTCCAGAGAAAAACGTACCCTGGTAGCAGATTTTGTTTCATGTAGATACATTGTGTAGCCTGATAGATGGCGACACTGATCGGAATAGAAATGCTGTAGGCTGATTAACCAACAAACAACTTTATACATAATTTATTTCAAATACGAACATTTCACCAAAAAAAAGTGGCATGTCTGCAACACATAACGACAGTGTTGTCTGTAATCGTAGCACCCGTGAATGAATATTTTATACTTTTAGCCTAGCTGAGTGTGATGTGTGATTCTGTCGTGTTTTAGGTTCCTGTGTCGCCTCTACTGGTTCCCCCTGAAGGTGTTACACACCACCGGCCACGCCGTCTTCAACTACGCGCCGCCAGTGCCAGTGCCATTCTACTTTTTCTTCAACGTCATGCTCTGGATACTGCTGGGGCTCAACCTCTACTGGTTCATGGTCAGTCACAACTCCCACACACTTCATGGCACACACACCACAGTTCGTGGTCATGTTAATGTTTTACATGATTGTAAGAAAATGTGACAATCACAAATTCTAAAGCTTACCGATATCCACTGGCACCATGTTATCAATGTGCTGAACAAGTTATGTCAAAATCACATACTTACAGCTCCTGTAATCATATTGCAGTGTGCTTACCCTAAAAAATTGGCAGTTTTCTTAAAGTATTAATAAACCAAAGAGTGTTTTGTGAATGTCACCACCAAAATACCTACACATCTTCAGATCTGCTTCATACTGCAACATCTCACTACCAAAGGTTTAACATTTAAAACTTTTTAACCTTGCTGGCTGAATGCAGTTACTTTTTGGCAAATAAAATAACTGAAATCGGCTAAATTGGAGAAGTGTAGTTGTGGTCTAACCCCTTCTGTCACAGGAATAATGTCTCCCTCATCAATCACAGGTAGCCCTTCAGTGTGGCCAATCACAGGACAAACTGGACTGAGTAATCAGTCACTGACCATGTATTGGTGGCTGTCCCATGGTGGTCATTTGTCAGTTTCTGAAGTCTGTCTCATGTGTACCTCTGGGGTGGGTTCAATGAGACATCTTATCTGAGATGTAATCCACCAGGCTGTGCAATGGCAGAACATTTGTCAGGCTGAAATTATAATGTTGGGACAAACATGCTTTTATGTTTTTTTAAGCTACTATAAAAATGAACTGTTGAATATGCTGGTCTATCTAATGTAGTTCTCCAGCTGGGGAAATGTGTCTTGTGGGAATGACTGTCCAGTTTGGTTATTTGCAAACTTGTGTAGGTTATTCAATAATACATGCTATGTCTATTCCTCATGTCTGGCCATGTTCCCAAATCCTGATGTCTGACTACTGTGGTATGTTCCATATTTTTGAGCATGTTCCTCATGCCTGGCCATATTCCTTATGCAAGTTATTTATATTTGGATTTGTTCTAAGATCACATTATGATCACTGTATTTGGGCATGATCAAATTATTTATATGCGGTTTGGATCTGTATCATGTGCGTTCAAGTTCCTTATGGCAGGTCATATTCCTTGTGTGTGGAAATCTTTATCTGTATACACACTAGGCAAAATATTCTTTTTATCAGTCTGACTAGAACAGGGGTTCTCAACCTTTTTCTCCCAGCATACACCCTGGGTCCTGAGACTGTTGGCTGAATATTACGACATAGAATCAGACAAAACAACATTAAAAATTCAGTTCAATTATATCTACACTATTTAAGAATATGTTTTGTGTGAGTTTGTTGATGTTATAGAAATAATTTTTCTCCATCATGGACTACAAACAGTAAAAAAATTATTGTACTTGACCCAAGTTTTAAAAAAAATCTGCATACCCCTTGGCACCCCTGGGGTTTTGTGTACCCTAAGTTGAGAACCCCTGGAATAGAACATGATTTTTATATTGACTACAATTTAGTCAGCTGCTCTGACCATAAGCTATTCAGTTTTGTGAGTTATTGCATGTTTTATAGGGAAAATGCCACATATGGATGACTGCAAAAATGAAATGTTTTGTGGGGCAATAAATATTTATTTTGTGCAATTGACCAAAAAATTTTATGCTTTCTTTCCCTACTTAAATTAAATTTTGTGTTGAAAGATGAATGGATAGCAAAGACCCATATCATTATGTTGGTTGCGTGTGCATGCATGTGTGCGTGTCGTGGAGCTGGGGTAGACATGTAAGGAAAATTGTATTTCTTGGAATTCTGCCATTGTCAGGTTCATGAACTGTAACTTAATTTGATTTTGGCGAGTTTGGCTGCATCCTCTGATTCAAAGGAAAAATCCACACTAGTAATGTAACTCCGCCCGATAGAATCAGCCACTTAGTAGAATAGAATACATTGGCTTGGTCAGAATCATTCCCTGTTCTCGCTGTATTAACAATCGCTGCTTAACAGAATCAAATTGCTCTGGTCCGAAGTGATTTTGTTCAGTGGAGTTCATTGTAGCACAAACCAATTTTCTTTAAACATCTCAATATTATTTGGTTTATAAATAAAAAGAGTAACTAACAATGTGTTATGTTTCTGTATCTCTTACTTGGAAACTTTGTTACGAATATATACATTCTGGCAGGTGACAGCTCTATTTATAGCTATATTTCACTGCTGCAGTTCATCCTGAACCTGATCTATCGTGTGGCGACTGGTCAGATGAAGGAAGTGGACGATGTGAGAGAGTCGGAGGTCGAGGAACGCATCCAGAACATCAAGAACAACAAGATATGTCAGAATACTGTCAACAATTCTAAGTACGTTCACTTGTTAAAACTTCCTCTTCAGTTCATTTAGTCCATCGCGAATCAGGTGTGTTGATGTACATATGTGTAGTGCGTGAATAGTTTAACTAATGTGTGGTACGTAAATAGTAATGCACACAGTCGGTTTAGTAAAAGAATGCACAGTTTTATTAAAATAATTCAAAGAATTCACTTTGATCGTTAGCTTGGGTAACTTGCTAAAGTAGGAATATCGTGTGAAATCAAACAGTGGTCAACACATTGATGTCTCGGAATTTACTTCAGTTTTAACCAGTGGCTAAGTAGCTATACTCGAACACTTCTGCAAAAGAACTACCCGGGTAAGTGTTTATATGCCCTAAAATGTGAAAAAAAATCGTACCCGTTATTTTGACCTCTTTTCAAGTGCCTCTAACTTGAGAGGTTTACAAGCCACATATCTGAAATTTGCTGAATATGTAGATATATTGGAACAAATTGTCTATGAAAAATTCAAGTATTGTAGGGAGAAGGACAGTTGGGTATACCGGGTGCAAGGAAATTGGAAAACAATTTTTTTTAGATTTCCAAAAGTGATTTCAGCAGCCTGTATTTCATTGTTGTGTTACAGTACAACAGGGTTAGAATTTAACCTAAAATTAGTGGGGTCTTTGACCAAAAGTGGGGGCCAAGAAATAATTGCAATAAAAAGCCATAATGTAACTTTGTTCAACAAATTTGTTTAATCTGTACACAATGCATGTGCGGGGAATGTGGCTTGATTAATAATTATCTTATGCATAAAAGCAGATCTGTAGCTAAGGCCAAGATCAAGACTTGACATTTCTTGCATATTACACATACACATAAATTATGTGTATGGCTGCCTGTTCTTCGCAAGAGCATGCGCTGTAACAAACAACTTCTTCAGACGTGCAGCATTTGCAGCATCAATGCTTTGCGGTGCTTGTTCTGCTTTTGATGTCCCTAGGCATACAGAAAAAATCAACAATTTATTTAATTGCAAGCATATAAAAATTACGTTTTTGAAATAATTTCAGTCAAAGCATCCCTGAACTGAATTAAATATATTTTAGCCTAGGTGTTGTATGAAACTGGAACGTACACAACTAGATTGAGGTTAGAATTCCTTGCTAAAAAGGTCTGTCTGCAGCAGATATCGAAATTAATAACTGTCATTCTTTTTAAAAGTATAAGCTCTATACAGACGTGCTGTTTGGGGTTGAAACCTAATAATTAATATAACATTAACATTCTGATCTAGTGACGATCTATCAGACTACAAAATATGCATCAGTTGTATCCGGTAGGTGTCGCCAGTTATATCTGCATAGCGTTTTTTCGTAAATGTTTTGAGAAATTATGTATTAAAAAACTAAATTCAGCCGTATGTCTCCAAAAATCCCTAGCATCCATTTAGAATACGGGTAATCCATAAAAAATATGGCATGGCTGCAAATGCACTTAGTTATATATGATCAAGTCTTACTAGCTTCGCTACGTCAGCTAAGACTAAGTGTTCCTCTCAACACTTGAGGTGGCTGTAGCTGCTTTCGTGCCGTTTGAACGCCATAATTTTTATGTTGTCACAGCGACTATCTGCTGCGAACCGTCCTGACTGGTTTGCTAATTTAGGATATTTTACGCATACGCTGCAGTGCATAACGTCTTTTATAGCATCATGAACCAGCCACGGTCGGCCATCCAGCCACGAATCAAGGAAAACCCTCTTTCTTTTCTCAGCATCGTAGACTTTACCTTTAAAAGTTTTTATTGAGTTTTGTGGGCTTCTTCTGCTGTGTGCCTTTTAAAAAAAAAATTCCCCACCAGTCATATAATTGAGAATATTGGCCATTATGATCGAAAAAAATCAAAGATGCTTTCCTGCAATTTTCAAGTCTTGGCTGGGCTAGTTCATAATTTGTCAACCAGTAGCACACGAACATCCCCCTGGCGAATACAGCAATGACTAAGATTAACGCTCCGCAGAAACGGATCGATATTAAAATGGTGTTTTTTGACTAATCGCATGGTCTTGTACAACGTGTATTTGGATAACAACGGATGGAACTTTCAAATGTTCGTTCATGTTCGCTGGGGGGGGGAGAAATGAAGTTGGTAGCGGTAGTGCCTCATAGAATATAAAATTGCATATGTTTTTTGCATTTGTGATGCAACGATATCGTAGTATTTATAACGTAAAATTCTGCCAAATTCTAGGAGCCAGCCGGGCTCCCAGAGTTGGAATTTGTGGGGACCCGACAGTGAATCTAGGGGCCAGTGGGCCCCCGGGCCCCCACTAAATTCGAACCCTGTACAATATCCAAATTGCTACCATCTATTGTCAGGGGTACTGGCAATAATCTTTTAGTTTAGTAGGTATCTACTTACTATATTTTCAGAATAATTAATCTATATTAAGCATAATCTGCTGAAGAAGACTGCGAGATGCAGTTGAAATATACAGAACGAACACTAAGTTTCTTGAGAGGTAATTATGCGTAATATTAATAACCAAGAAACCGGATCATCTGTCCATTCAAGAATTCATCTATACTTTTTATATATTTTTTATGACTTTCAGTCCTATGACCACCAATTTGTACTGTGCATTGTCCTTTATTAGGTAAGCAACATTTTACAATTTCAGCATGGTGTTCAGCCACATTTACTTTGGATGTTTTTGGCCGATTTGGGAGAAAACACCATTGGCAGAACAGTGATTTTTTTAGCTTCATTATAAATTAAATGAAACAGAACACCATCATGAAATTATAATATGTTGGGTACTTAACAGAGGACTACGCATGGTTAAAACAAATGGTGTCCCATATTGACATTTTCGGTGCTGAAATTTGTAAAATATATAAAAAGTAAACATTTAAGGAGTGACCATTAATAAATTTCCACGGTGTACACAAATCAGAGTTGTTCATAAAGGTGCTTTTAAAAAATCATAACATTGCTAACAGTTATCACACAAATGTGATTGAGGTATCATTTTGTTGCTAAAAAGACTCTACTGTAATAAAAACTATAGCATGTAATCTTATCATGGAGATATTACTTTTTGAATTTCATCAAAAAGAAAGGAAAGGTATTTTCACCGTGTTACCAGATAATTACTGAGTGGTTGTTTGTCCCTATGTCCTAAAGGACAAATGTTGCCATACATATTAGCTATAAAATAAAACAAAAATGAATCATACGTTGAGAACTTTTATTTTAAAGATTTTTTCCAACACCAGACTATGCCGATTCAGATAGACCCATCGGTCCCGCATCGTTTACCGTTTATCTCAAAAAAAGCCTGCAACATCGTTCCAATGGTCTGAACTAGTATAATAACATAGTTCACTAATGCTGTCATTCAGTTTGCTGAAATATTGATGTGGAAGCTTGAAATAATCTGGCCTAAAGTGAACTGATACAGAACAAAGTGAGAAAACAAAATGGCATATTAGTAAATAAAAGGTTCAGACAGCCCAGACAACACATGTTTGTAATGACGATGCTCATTCACTGCATATAGCCTGCTCGCTCATTCAGATGTATAGTAGTACCTGCCTTGAATGGACACTTCTGTATCCGAGCAAAAGTGTCCCTACATCGCAGTTGTCCCCTCATCGAAGGGACATGCATGTTGGAGTGGACGGTTCAGTACTACACATAATTATATGGTAGACATGTGCGGATGACGGATGTTATCAATTAACTTAATAATACATAAACAGGCTGTACAGTAAGGATATAACCGAGGTACATATACTACAAATAAGGCGCGTTAGGTGTTCCCATGTCTGCCACCAGGGAGCTACTAAACAACAGCGACCGCCGCCTACTGCACCAACTCCAAGAACGCTGTTGAAGCCTATGTGTGCTTGCAGCACTGTCTTATACGGCAATATGCAGTTTATAGAGCTTATTAAACGAGTCAACTAGCATCAACGTGTATTATTTTTAAATGTCCCACCCTGTTTAATTGATAACTGAATAAAATACATGTATGTATACCACTATGGAATGACGATGTACTGAACTAATAGGCCTATGAATCGAAAATAATAACCTGGATTTGAGCGGCCGAAAACGTATCAGTTGACACACGCAGTATGTAAACTGATTAAACGTAGAAAATGACAATAGGCAGAATTAATAATCACCTTGATTTTCAACTGATCTCGACCGAAGCATAAATTTATGATGCACCACTTAGCATCGATTCATCGTTTCATATGCGGATGACGAATTCGTAGTTTCGCGCCCTGGTAGCGCCTGGGGTTTGGCATTTGGCATGTTGGTTTCGCGTCATTTAGATTGGAAGCATGCCATTTCACCCCAGTGTCATATTAGTACTGCATACTAAATTGCATTTAAGACTGTTTATCTGATTCTTATGCGAGGCGTATTTCGATTGCAATTTCAAACCGCCTAAGCGAAGCCAACATCAACGATTGATGTCGGCGGCAGCGTCAAACAAACAATTTGTTCATTGACATTTCTTGAGAATTGTCAAAGCAATTCTACGTAAGTTTAAGCAGGCCCATTTGGCATTTCCTCTGGCGGCAGAAAATCGGGGTCCACGACCAACAGCCTTGTATCCGAATCCGCGATATAACATTGTTTTTCTCACTACACACCGCGCTGTTTGTCTGTCGCTATTTTGGAAATAAAATATTTAGAGAAAAAAAATCTCGAAAATAAAGATTACTGTCCGCTTTAGCAGGGACAGAAAACCAAAATATCCTGTCCGCTGTCCGCGTTCACCAGGTGTCCCCTCATCAGAGGGACATTAACATGGTAAAACAGTCCGTACATTGAGAAATTGTCCCGTCATAGCAGGGTCCACTCGTCGGAGGGTCCGTTGAAGGCAGGTACTACTGTATTCGAATAGGCCAATCATAGAGCTTTCCAAAGGTATAACGTAAAAGCAGCCAAATATGGGCACCAACCATGTGACATGTTTTATAAGCAAGGTCGTCATTAACTATCAATGACTGATCATGGATAAATATAAATCAGAATGAAGAGTGATTCAGCTTGTTCGCGTGTGAGGTACTGGTGATGGAAAAAAAATTTTTCCTGCAGAGTGATACAAAAATTGGCCTAAAATGGGCCGGAACACTTTTTGCACTGATCGTGCAGGCCGAATTCGGCCCAGTGGTCACTACCAGGGTTAAGGCCCAATTATTGTGAAAGTATAATAAATAGATACCTATTGAACTAAAAGATTACTGTGAGTATCCCTATGACCCTATCCAGTTTTGTGCACACGGTATGCCTATTGTCCTTCTCCCTATCATTCTCAAATTTTGTACACACAATCTGTACAAATATGTCTACAAATTTCAGAATAGTAGCTTGTAAACTTATTAAGTTAGAGGCACCTAAAAACTGGTCAAAATAACGGGTGCGACTTTGGGTGCTTACCCCTGATGGACACAATTTGCATGTAAATGCTTAGTTTTTTGCAGCAGAAGTGCTCAAGTATAGCCACTTAGTCATTGGTTAAAATGTAAGGAAATTCTGAGACATCAACTTTTAAATTTCCTGAAAATTGGTTGATTTGACACAAAATTACCCTTATGCTATAGTATAGTCAGAATACTTTTGTCCCTTTTTGTAGAATTTTCACCAGATGTGGTCAAAAATAACTTAATCGTTTGTGTCATGATTGCGTCGAAACTAAATAATACATTTGCACAAATGAGCTAGCACATGTTGCAGTCGATACTAGATAGGTTTGATATTTCATGAAATGATTGTGAAGAGCAAAACGGTTGAATTTCGTGCAGCTTGTGAAAAGTGTTTATTTATATTAAAGTTTTACCCCTCATTAATTCAGCCACATCAACCCAACCATAACTTCATTTCTTTCCCCACTGACTTTCCTCATTCCCTTCTCCACACAACCCTTGACATGACTATTCCTACAAGCAATGTTATGGTTACATGTTATTGGCCTGACTATCCCTATAAGTATTTGTATACAATATGCATGTTTATTGGTCCGACTACCCCTATAAGTATTTGTATACAACATGCATGCTTATTGGCCTGACTATCCGTATAAGTATTTTTATACAATATGCATGTTTATTGGTCCGACTGTCCCTATAAGCATTTGTATTCAACATGCATGCTTATTGGCCCGACTATCCCTATAAATATTTGTATACAATATACATGCTTATTGGCCTGACTATCCCTATAAGTATTTGTGTACAATATGCATGCTAATTGGCCCAACTATCCCTGTAAGTATTTGTATACAATATGCATGCTTATTGGCCCGACTATCCCTATAAGTATTTGTGTACAATATCCATGCTTATTGGCATTTTCTATTCAGTTAATTTAGATTACTGGGTTAAATGTAGCAACAACACTATAAATAACCATGAATGTTTTTGGCAGGCCCATTGAAGTAATGACCAATGGAGTTTCTAGTGGCAAGAAACACGTGGAGTGAGCCATCGGCAGTACCATCACAATGGGAACCTCCAGAAGGCAGCACAGCTTCCAAACTATCTGTTCACCACCAGGTGCCAGCACTAAGTCTGCAATGTCTGGGTAGCAGCAAATGGCGCCACTACATGTTGGTGCATACGTTTTGTTTCAGACATATAAACATATTTCTTGTTGGTGTCTTGCTAATACCTTGTTTTTATCAACAATGTTCATTCAGAATTATGGCTACAAAGTGCACGGCTGTGAGGTATGCTTTGAAATCATATTCTGTGTTAGTGTTTGTTACAACTGTTTCACTCCAGGATAGCCATTCTTAGCAGTTGTTATGTATGTATGTATGTTTGTATGTATGTATGTATGTATATGTATATATATATATATCATATATATATATATATATATATATTTATATATATATATATATATATATATATATATATATATATATATATATATATATATGTATATATATATGTATGTATGTATGTATATATATATATATACACACACACATATATATATGTATATATATACATACATATATATATATATCCATATGTATATACATAAACTGGCCTTTCTTAATAACTGTTTGAACAGATACAGAATACAATCTGTTTGAACAAAAAACAGTACCATTGTCACAGGAAAGTGCAATAATTGTATTGCTTTTTATTCAAAGCAGTTATATTCTGTATCTGTTCAAACAGTTATTTAGGAAGGTCAGAGTACTGTGTACTGAGGTTAATAATTTATAAATTACAAACATTGATCATTTTATAACAATGAATGCGTAATATTAGTTTTTATGCTAGTAAATATTACCACTGGTATTAATTATAATTATTTTATATGCTGATTATTAATGATTACCCGGTAGATTGAAAAAATAATGAAATTTATGAATAATGAGAAGGAAAGATCTGAAAGAAAGATGAAGTCTGTACTGGAGGAAATTATGTGTAAATTGTCACGCAATGCAGTATTTTAGGTAATCAACCATTAAGGTTAAGATAGGTAGTCAGTGTATCATCAGGGTCTATCTCTGTACCAATAGTCCTGCCAGTGTGATTGTATCATCAGGGTCTATCTCTCTACCATTAGTCCTACCAGTGTGACAGTATCATCTGGGCAACTTCACATGGTATAAATACATATTGGTTTATTTGAATTATATATTAAAATTATACTTTCATTTTAGATAACAAAACAACATCGTAACATAAAAATATGACTTTTTCTGATGGGCATTTAATGCTAAATGGATCTACTATGGCTACAAAAAAAGCTTGTTCCTTCTGAACAATTTGTTTTTCTAATTATACATATGTATCCTATTATTTTTTTACTTCTGATACCCCGCAACAGATAGTGGATTTATTTACTGACAAACTAGACTTTTCAATAAAACTTTTACATAACTGGTGCATCAACAAAACAGACCTTTATATGACCTTCACAATATGCCAGAAAGACAGCTATTGTATATTTATTTTGAGAAATCAGGCTAGTTTCCAATTGTGAAATCTATAATGTTTTGTTCAAGCAAATAGTGCTGATAATTAATTACTTTTAAGACAGACTTTTTTTGAGTTATAATTATATAGTTTTAACAAACATGGTTATAGCTATTAAAACATTATTTTATCTAAGTTTTATTAACCACTTATGATCCTTTGAAAAGTAGCCTCCATTTAGATTTTTGGCACTAGCCATCGCTAACCAGGGATGGTAGTACTACATTACCCCTGGAAGATAAACCTGTTGAAACGTGGAAGTTTTTCCCATGGCATGTGCGAATGTAGGCTGAATCGTTTGTACTTTGTCCTACTTCCTGTCTTGTTCGACGTCTTTCTGGGAACTAGATGTGCCCCGCCAAACTTCAAATTGCATTTCCAGGAATTACCTGTCCGACCAACGATGACTGCCAATTAAAGTTAAGTTACTTCCAGAACATTACATGTAACATCATCCACAATTGGCCACATCCCAAATGCCCAAAAGTCATAGGGCTGTCGTAGCCCATTGGTTAATGCAGCAATGCTAAGTTCCACATTTCAACGGGGTTATCTGCCAGGGGTACTGTTGTACTTGGCAGTCGCCCTAGCAGCGAGGATGGTTCTAGCTAGTTATATGGTTATATCTCTGCTCAGCAGAATGTTTCTTGAAATGTTCTCCAAACCACAACAGTGAATGATATTTATGATCTGTTAGTGCCATTTTACAGGCATCAATCTGATTTATTTACTGTGAAGTGGTAGAACTAATTTGTGGTTGTTCGATCTGACTTGTATATGGTGAAAAACTGACAACCATTTTGTTGTTGTCGAATCTGGTTGTCTATTCTACAATGGTACCGGTAGCGTGTACAAGAATATGCAAAATTGGAATGTCAATGAAACAGTGTATGGTGAGCAGAGGGAAGATGTTACAAAACACAGTATTCAGTTAGAGAGTCAGTTAAAACATCAGTAGCTCTTATCACTTAATCCAATATATGCTCTTTGTCAGTTTTGTTTTAGCTTTCTTTCCATGTTTGTTTAAGTTGATATATAATAGATGCACAGTGGTTATTCATTATGTGAAGAATTTGCTTTCAAGTCCAGGCCATCGCTTCCGTCAGAGAACTGCTGCTTCTGTTCATGTTGAGTTTGTTAGCATAATTGTCTTCAGTTGTTCAAGCCAAGTTTGTTGTTATTGTTGCCTTCAGCTGTTCAAAGTGCAATGTGAATAGAATAAGGGTGGGAAATGAATGAGGAAAGAGGAATACAAATGGTTCATTATCTCAAGTATTCACTGTTTCTCAGCGCATTCTCAGATGATATAAATCATTCTGTGAAATGCTGTCTGTTATCATGTCATGTAATCAATGTGTCAAGAAATGGGTAGGATATGTTACTAGATTAGTAGATTGGTTGATGTGAACACATCATTATTCTTGGCTTATTATACTTGTGTTCTTATGGCTCTTCCTTGTTACAAATGTAAGACTGGTTTGAGTTGCTACCTGAATAGTGAAATTGTTTCACCTAGCCCACTGGTATCAGTTGTGGTGATGTGGGTGTTGTCATTTTTGTATGGTGATACACCTTGATCCAGATTGAAGCTAGTTTCCTAATTTAATCATTGCCAAGCATCCATGTACTCTACCTACATGTAATTACTCAACTTTATTGTAGTTTATATATGAAAATTGGTGTGTGCATTAAGTGAATGTTTTTATCAAATGTGTCATTGCTAGTAAACTCTGGTCATCGACAAGTATTTTGTAGCAGTATAAAACGAATGATAAATGAAGGAATCTCATCATCGATTCCTGATGGTCACGCGTTGCACAAACTGATTATTTTTACAGCTTCATAATTGGTTTACTAAATGTATTGTAATGTTGTCCTAAATAATGACCATGTATTGAAATGCTTTTGTACAGAGTGTGTGTGCGTGCGTGCGTGCGTGCGTGCGTGCGTGCGTGCGTGCGTGCGTGCGTGCGTGCGTGCGTGAGTGAGTGAGTGAGTGAGTGAGTGTGTGTGTGTGTGTGTGTGTGTGTGTGTGAGTGTTGATGCACTGCCAGGATTCTTGTAGAACTAGTGAAAATAAGGCAGCTCTACTGGAGCGATTGTGTCATTGTTATCATGTGTTTGTAGTGCATATTTGTTGTTTGACGTGCCAAATGCTGACACCAGTCAGTCGTTCTTTTTCATTATGGTGTAGGTGAAGAACAATGTGTGCAGAATTGGTGTCAGAAGTCTTGTTTGGATGATAATGTCTACACACATACTTGGAATAGTCTTGTTGGCTGCACTACCGCAAATCATCATAGTTTCTACATGTTATTATCTTCTGTAAAGATAGTATTTTGGTATCACATTAATTCTGGGGCCAATTTAAGATAAATAATTTTTAGGTTTTAAATTAAACAGCGATATATAGCAATTTTATATTATCGTTAGATTGTACTGTGCTTGAAAGAGGTGATTATATTTCAAACATACAGAAACGTGAAGAACTTAATAAAACTGTCAAACCAGCGTGAACATGTCCAGCAGGTCTGCTACGACTACATTTGCATTGGACAGAACTGGTTGTGTGTGTGAGCACACACATTGATATAGCCTGTGAGATACCTGCAATGCAGCTCTTCTGTCTTGTGGTCAAGCTATGACGTCAATTCGACTGAAGCTGCCATTTGTCCTCGGAAACCTGAGCTGCAACCAGGTGTAACCCAGGGTTTACAGGGTGCTAATTGCAACCAATATTGTCTTTCTGCTTTTGTCGGCTTTGCTTTATCGGTAGTGTCAGGTTAAATGCCCGCATATTTGAGTTGTTATGAGTGGGGCAGACATGCAGTCATTGACATTTCCAGGTGCACAAGGGCCAGTGTTATATTTCGAGGGGCTACGTTTTTAGGACACATATTTTAGTTAAATATGTGGCAAGCAGAATCATTTTAGTGACAAATTCACCAAAGAAATCTTTTTCTTAAACTGAATTAGTAACATATTTTCTGTGGACTAAGTCCTTCATAAAAAGGAGCAAGAACAATTACAATTGATGAACAGGAATGAACAGGAATGCAAGAACAGTTAAGAAACATACATATTTTCTAAGTAACCTAGCCCCTTGAAAATCAATCAGCCACTAATTTAAAACGTGTAAAGAAGGCATGTATTAAAGGCAGAATATGCAGTAACAAATCTACGTGTGTGTGTAAGTGTCATCTATTGGCTCTATGAACTGGTTATATCTCTTTCGAAAGCACTGCCACATTTTGCTGCAAATTATATGTAATGGTGTATAATGCTGTTACATATAGCAATATTTACATCATTAGTTGAATTTTATTCCTGTTACATCATTCTGTGTTGTAACTGCATGAATAAAATGTTGTACGACATTCTGGTTGTCAGATAGTCATACTGTTTCAACTTGGGGCCTCATGCTCTATTCCATGCCAGTTCTTGTATATCAAAGTAGATGTGCCAGGTTGACAAGAGCTAAGATGGATCCGTAGGGGAGACCGGGGCTAGTTTGAATTTTCAGGTATGGAAGACCGGGGCTAGTTTGAATTTTCAGGTAGGGGAGACCGGGGCTAGTTTGAATTTTCAGTTAGTAACTTTTTGTGAAAAGTATGTTACACATATATACATTATTTCTGTGAACGTATACATTAAAATTTTATTCGTGTTAATAAAATATTCAATGCCAATGATATTCCATATTATAGTTAGGTGAATATGTGAAGTTTCCCAGGTGCAGTTGACTGTAACAACTAGACCCGTAAATGGGGTAAGTTGTTATATCGTATGGGGCACGTTGTTACAACAAAGAGCGTGTGGTTCGCAAAGCAATTGTCACTCGTACATGTTACTCTTATTACATTAATTGGATTATACACAATTATGGGCCAGTGTCCCAAAAAATTATGTCTTGTCTCCCAGAACGTGAATTTTAAAGTTCGGTTTAAATCGATTTTAAAATGGATTGCCCACACCAAGAGCTTTCCGGACATATATTTTGCCCGTATTATTAATGTTAATACTGGTTAAACAAATTAAAAACAAGCAAAAAATGGCAAAAATAACATGTCCATTTCAAGTTTCCAAATTAAGAATCACTACCACAAAACATTCCGGTGTGTACTGTAAAAACAGTTGGTCGGTTCTGTTTGTCGTGTTGACATCGTTTTCGTTGTGTACAGACCTGACAGCCTCAAGACCACCACACGGAGAAAAAGAGGCAAGGGGACAAAGAAACAAGTTGAGGGTCGAAAAAAGTTACCTGCAAACTGGCCAAAGTTCTTGCGAGAGAATGACAACAAGACAGAACTATTTCACCTGCTAAGTGAACGAGTGACTACCGAGACATTTCTTGACAAGGTGGTGATCACACATGGAGACGAGATGCTGTGCTCAGAGGCAACTAACGTGGAGTGGCCATCACCGTGTACACACGAAGAGGCGAACACCAGGATGCTGTTGCATGCTGCGGATGGTGTCAAGCAGGGAAGACAGAATATTGTCATAAGAACCGTTGTCGTACTAGCTATTAGCTTTGCTCGCAGACTTGGCTGTGAAAGTCTTGTGGTAGCGATCGGCACAGGGAAATCATTCCGATACATCGATGCAACTGCTATAGCACACGTGCTTGGTGTTGACAAGTGCAAGCTACTGATGGTATCACCGGGTGTGATACCACACCGTGTTTCGCTGGAAGAGGCAACCGCACGGCTTGGGCATCACGGAACGCTTTCAGTAGTGTAACGCCTGCTCTGTGTGCTCTTGTAGACACTCCCTCGGCAGCTGTTGGGAGAAGTTCAACCAACCATCGAGAGGTACGTTGTTGTACTACACGACCGGGGCATTTCGGAGGACAATGTGAATCGCGCCAGATAGGTCCTCTTCACGCAGAAAGGAAGGGAGATCAAGAAGCTTCCACCAATGCAGGATGCCCTCATGCAACACCTGCTACGAGTGGGCTACCAGGCTGGCCACGTCTGGCGCTAGGCCCTGCTGAAAGCATCACACCTGCCCAGTCCAGCAGACTTCGGCTGGACTCGACAGGGGGACGTGCCTGAATGGGGGGTGCAGTGGATGACAGCTGTACCACCTGCAGGTACAACTTGCCGTGCGCTCATCAATAGTGGCTGCACGAAAGGCTGCAGAGGACAGTGTCGGTGTTTAAAAGCCAACCTGCGCTGCACAATGCTGTGCAAATGCGGTGGATGTCATCGGGATGTGTGAACTGTGTGGGAATACTTTGTGTGGATTTAGGGGGTAGACATCATTATAACGTAATCAAACTAATGTTTGAAGTGACTAGGCTGATAACCTATATTTTGACATCAACTTCAAGGCTCTAGGATATGTAGATCTTAAGATATGGGGATAAAAGACTTTGTCGGGCACCATCTTTAAAAATGGCGGATATCTGAAAGATCAAAAGTAATATATTTGAAATAATCGCATCTAAAAAAACCTATATTTTGACATCAACTTTGTGGCTCTATGTTATGTAGTTCTTAAGATATGGGAATAATAGGCCTTGACTGGCGTCATCTTTAAAAATGGCGGATATATGAATGTCGGCGAAGGGCAAAAGTAACATTTTTGAAATCGTTACCCACCAATCTATGCTAAAACATAAACATTACGGCTGTACGTGACACAGTTGTTAAGATATCGTGACATTTGTATTGACGACCGCCATCTTTAAAAATAGCGGATATGAATGTCGCAGAAGTTAAACAAATTTTTTTTACCCTAAAACCTATATTTAGATACCAAAATTATAGCTCTAGGTGACGCAGTTATTAAGATATAGGGAAATTGAATGAGGTGGCCATTTTAAAAAATGGCCGCCATTTCTGAACTCAGCAACATCTGGAATGCCTCTAAACTTTAAAATAGATGAGCCAAGTGTCTTT
Source organism: Lamellibrachia columna (assembly GCA_963662155.1). Lineage (NCBI taxonomy): Eukaryota > Metazoa > Annelida > Polychaeta > Sabellida > Siboglinidae > Lamellibrachia > Lamellibrachia columna. Next base: position 30,832,108 of record OY759265.1, read on the forward strand.
GTTTTTATCAAAAAGTGCACAATCTTTTCACCTATCCGCTGGATTGTGCTAATCCAGCGGATAGGTGAAAAGTCCAGAAAAAATACGAAAGATACATCGTTTTTAAGTATTCCATATTGTTATGTCTTTTGTAATCCGCCCAATTCTGAACACGCACATTTATTCATATCCACTACACCGCGCACAACACATATCGTTCTCGTTTCCACTCGCAGTACTCGAACACTACATTCCCTTCCTCCTTTAAACTTATACTTCCAACACGCAATTAACAACTTAGACTACTAGTATGTACTACACAGCTAGTTTAACAAATTCAATCGCAATTGTTGAGACTTCAGCTTCCAAGCTAGTTACTAAAGTCCACACAGTGTCCATTTAAAGTCCAACACATATTTACTAATTAAAGTCCAAACATATTTGTCAATTAAAGTCCAAACATATTTGTCACTAGGCTTTCACAGCCTTTATCTGAGGGTGCTAGGCTCACCTCAGTATCTGACGTGCATACTTTATTTCAATACATAGTCTTGGTACTTCACAGGTACCTTCACCAAACGTTTCGACCTTGTTCGATGCGGTGACCCCAAGTTTGGTGTCTTCATCGGAGTACTCATGCTTGGTGACTTCCTTTGAGTATTGGCTTGCAATCCTCCTGTTTCTGCACAATCAGGCACAGAAGACCTTTGGTTCACCATTGATGAAGTTGTTCCTTCAGTGGCTGTATATGGTTTCACGAACGAGCTGTTTCTCCTGTACTCAACACCGTCCGGTGATCTCACTGTCAGTTCTTGACCTTCTTTCTTTTCGACTGTGAACGGGAGTGTGCTCAAAGTTGGTTGACAGTTTTCCGGATGTCTTTGTGTTCTTTAGTAGAACTTGTTCTCCATGTAACACTGGGCTTAACATGGCTCCACGTTTGCTATCTGCATATGCTTTGGCAATTAGTTTGTGGTTCCAATCACGGTCTCGAACGTTCTCGTCTAGAATGTTTTTGTCACTTCGAAGTTCTGGCAACTTTGTTTTCAGCTCTCTGCCGAACATGATATATGCTGGAGTCACACCTGTACTGACTTGTGGTGTAGTTCTGTATGCCAACAGAAACTTCATGAGTTCTCCTTTCCATCCCTTTCCTTCCACATGAGCCACTCTGAGTGCTTTCAGAAGTGTTCGGTTCTGTCTCTCCACCTCCCCATTTGCTTGTGGCCCCAAAGGTGGGGATGTATGGTGTTCGATTCCATGTTCCAGTAAGCAACTCTTGAATTCCTCAGATTGGAATTGACTGCCGTTGTCTGATTTCACAGAGAACGGGTATCCATATCTGGCAAAGATAGGAATTAAAGCCCCGATGATTTTCTCGGTTGTAGTCGACTGCATGATGACAACTTCGAAGAATCGACTATAATAGTCAACTATCACCAGCAGATTTTCGCCCGTAGGCAAAGGTCCCATTATGTCTATGGCAACGTCTTTCCACGGTCCTGTCGGTGGTTCAGTTCTCTGCATCGGCTCTGGCGGTTGACTCACAACTTGACATCCATGGCATGATCTGCATATTTTCTCAGCATCATTGTCCATTCTCGGTCACCAGACTTTGGTTCTGAGCCGCTGTTTCATCTTTACGATCCCTTGGTGTCCTTCATGAGCAAGGTGTAGGACATCATCTCGAAGTCTTCGTGGTATTACAATCCTTGTCCCACGTAACACCAGCTTCCCAAGAAGACAGAGTCCATTCTTCACACACGTGTAGTATGGCATCATCCAGTTTCTTCTCTACTTTCTCTCGTAGACCGAATGGCAAACGACGTACTGGTTGCGCGATTGGTTGTATGGTTTTGTCGACGTGTAACTTCAGTTGGTAATTCTTGAGTTTTCCCACGCCTGCAAATACGTCTGCGAACTTCCGGTGTATGTCAGCATCAGTCCCCTCTTCCGTGACGGAGTATGTGTGTGGGTGTTCGAGGGGTCCAACCCTCAACACATCTAGCTTTTCAGCTGTACGTCTTCGAGTAGTGTTTTACCGGTCCCTTTTATGACACACTTCCTGTCATTATTTTCACACTCAATCTATGCCACAAATGTTCCAAGGACATCAATGGGTTTCTCTTGTCCATATGCGAACAGTTTCTTGTTTGTTCTGCGTGACACGCATTTTACACCTTCTTGAGCATCTCCCATATGGTTTTGTCCATAATGTTACAGGTTGCCCCGGAGTCGATGAGTATTGAGGTTATGGCCACCCCTCTGACCTTGAGATCTACAACTCCCGACTCCTTTCCAGTGTTGTCAACTGTGAAAGCATAGTCGTCTCTGTTTTCACCCTGTCTGTTTCCGGTCACCTTGTAACAGGTTTTCACTTTTGGTTTGGTGGTATCACTAGTCTTCCATTTTGGCCTTCCAGACCCGTGTTTTACAACACACTGCTTCGTGACCACGCTTCCCACACTGTTTACACACCTGGTCGCGTGCAGCGCACTGTGCGTCACGCGCAAAATGTCCCTGTCTATTGCAACGGTAGCATTTCTGTTCCAGTTGCCTGTGAGATGTTGTTCTTACAGTAACACTGTCATTTCCCTTTCCTTTCCATTTTGGCTTGTTTTTGTTGACAGCATTCACTTGTGCGTCATTTGATGCTCCTGGATTTTCCATTGCCTTCATTTGAAGGTCTACTGCTTCAAATGCTCTGGCGACATCTTGTAGATCTTTCAACAGTATGTTCCCCGACTTCTCAAGGAACTTTCTCCGTAGGTGCATGCTTCTGCGTTTCTCTATTACCTGGTCTCTGATAGCTTCATCAACATTGCCAAACCCGCATGATATTGCTTTCTGTCGTAGACGAGACACAAATTGGTCTACCGTTTCGTTTTGTGCCTGCTCCATCTTTCGAAAAAGATGTCTCTCGAATGGTAGGTTCATTTTAGGTTGGAAATATCCATCTAACGTCTGAACTGTTTGGTCGAATGTTAATTGGGCATTTTCGGGTACGATTTGGTAGAAGATTTCCTGGAGCTCCATTCCTTCCATGTATAGCAGCAACGCAATCTTCTGGCCATCACTATCCACGCCTTTTGCCGCAAGATATAAATTGAATGACCTTATCCATTTTTTCCATTTTCAACCACAGGGTATTTGGTTCGTCCGTTGTGTCGAATGGAGGAAGTTCTGGAACCGGAATCTCGTCGCCATTGTTATATCTTTTGTAATCTGCCCAATTCTGATCACGCACATTTATTCATATCCATTACACCGCGCACAACACATATCGTTCTCGTTTCCACTCGCAGTACTCGAACACTACACATATATACAAGCAAATCTCCTTGTGAAGAACAAGGCCGTTGACTGTAGTTTGGATTACTTCTATATAGTTCTGATAATTTGTTTAAGTTCTCTATACACTATCTGATACGTTATATCTAGCTTTTGTTATGTAGTTGATTAATGAGTTAGGTCAACCCAGGTCACGTTCGTGTCTTCGGAAGGTAATGGACTTCCGCCCCACCAACTGACTTCTGTCGAGCATTTATGTTATACATATACATTAAGACATCTTCGGGGAATCCAAACACGTATGTACTTCATAAATAATAATAGCATCTCAGCATCTTGAATACAAAAGTTGATTGTCTCTGTAAGTAGAATCAATAACTGCTGAAATTGCAGATTATAACTTGATGTTAATGTATGTAAAACGTTTGCTATAATGTACTGATTATATCTAGTAGTAGGAGACCTGTAGAAGACATGTAGTAGAGTAGTTGAAGTATAGATGTTGTAATGTGTATGTACGTCGACTAATGAAACCACATTGTGGTCGAACCTGAGATCTTCTGGTAAAGCAATGTGAGTTATTCGTTGTCACGTCCTGACGGTCCTGAACGAAGTAGGGATAATGTCTTGACGTGACACGATAGCTTGTACATTTCGGTGAGCGCGCGCCAGGATTTTTTCCGGCATGTACACTTCTACATTTTGGCGAACGTAGCCGTGGATTTTTTTAGCAACCGCCGTGTATACCACTTGTATATTTGACGGCGCTGCTTTGAATTCTTTTATTTTTATTTAACAAACGTCGAAGACCTCCATACACATGGCAGGTAATGGCTGGACGCCGTTGGAAGTCTTCCCGGGAGGCGTCGACCAGCAATACACAGAATAGGATTCGCCATAATCCCCGACTCCAGACGTACGAGAAGACGACAATGCGGAATCCAGTCCCGGCAACTGCCCAGACGGGGAAAACAGTCTCCGTGCACCTGCTCTCCCCTGTTCCGACGAAGATGGTCCAGCGGCATTCTTCGGGGCATTTGTTGACTGGCTTGGCCACCGTGCGCCGCGACAAGACCGCTCCCGACCCCGTAGAGCCGGTAAGCCTTATCACAACAGCCCGAATGAGGGACCAGTCATCGCCGATATTGCAGCTGATGCCCTGGAGATGGCTGCCCTAATGAAGACGGTAAAATATCTCGCCACTGCCGTCACTGGGCGATGATGGGTTCTAACATCCAGTGACGACCCCGAAGGACGGTAGATGTGGCCACGCGCGGATGACACACGCCCACCAAGTTACCGAATGAAACACGCACTCCAGTGAACAATGAACAGCCGAATAAACATTGACAATTAGCCTAGTGGACATTAATTACTTCCGTAAATTAGCCTTCTGACATCAACGGTATATGTTAGGTGAAGAAGAAGAAGAAGATTTGTGTTTATTTGACCAATGTAACATTTCAAAAAATACACACATACATTCACGTTAACAAAACAATAATACCTAGTGTAAATTTGTAATTGTACTATCTTATGTATTAAGATGTATAAGGTAATGGTAATAGGGTGAGGAGACTCCTCTAAGACTAACTAGTCGCTATCGAGGAGCCACCTACAAATTGGAACATTTATAATTTAGTAAATTAAATTAGTTGGCTGTAGTGGATGAAGAAACCCGGTTTCACTGTCAGAGTTCAGAGTTCAATAACTTGTCTTGTGCCGGCGCCATGACCAAACCATGAGGTCGTAATAAATACGTTTCAATACATCATATTTGGCGACGAGGATGAAAACTTCATGTCAGGAAGTATACTCTGATTATCAGTGGTCATCACTGCACATAGAAGGTTAGCAAAAAGGAAGCCAAAGCTACGCTGAGACTGACTGTAATCACAGTTTCCCGCAAAAGTCACGGAAAACTACAACGCGTCAAATCGGCTTCACGCAAAACAACAGGCGCCAGCATTCAAAACATGTCACGGCACGGCAACTTGCCGGAGTTTACGGGGAAGGATTGGTCTTCCTACCAGGACAGGTTAGGGTTTTATTTTGAGGCCAATGACATTGACGACGCCGCCGCAAGTAAGCGTCGCGCAATACTTTTAACAGCTGTGGGTGCCGAAACTTACACTTTGCTCCGCAGCCTGGCATCGCCACGTGCGCCGGCTGACCTGACGTACGTTGAACTGTGCAAATTGCTACAAACGCATTTTGAACCGAAACCAAACACAATTTTGCAACGGTATAACTCCTGTTCTGCGTACAGGAAGAAGAAACAATCAATAGGTGACTTTGTAGCCGAACTGAAAAAATCTGGCCAGAAACTGTGATTTTGGTCAAACGAAGGCTGGTGCGCAGCTGACTGCTCAGTTGATCCTGGAAGAAAATCTGAGGGACCGGTTAGTTTGTGGTGTAGCAGATTCGGCCATTCAACGACGATTGTTGGGAGAAGCCGACCTTGATTTCAAAAAGGCTCTACAAATGGCACTTGCCATGGAATCAGCTGCTGTTAATACTGCTCAGTTAAACGCTGCTGCACACGACAGTACACCGTGAGTAAACAAAGTGACCGCCCGCAAGCATTCAACGAGAAAGTGGGAGAAGAAACCACCCGCTCAGAATCGTCAGAAACCATGTTTCAGATGTGGCAAAACGTCTCATTCGGCGGACGAGTGTCACTACAAGGATGCGCAATGCCGATATTGTCACAAAGATGGACACATCATGAGCAACTGTTTCGCAAAACAGAAAGCTGAAAAAGGGAAAAGAAACCGCACTCATCAGCTGACGGCACCGATACAAGACTGTGTCCCATCTGAAAACACTGGAGCGACATACAACATGTTCAGTATGACGGGACCACGTCCATATCCGATCGTTACCCAAATACAAGTAGATGGGAAGACGCTTCTGATGGAAGTAGATACAGGTGCCACTCTCGATCATCAGCGAAGAAACGTTGCACAAACACTGGCGAAACTCGGCACGGCCTAACATGAGATCCACAAAGGACACGCTTCGCACATATACAGGACAGTGTGTGAAGATCATGGGTGTCATCAACGTCATGGTAGAAGCTACAACTGGCGACCAACATCAGCTTCCGCTCATGGTTGTGCCTGGCAACGGTCCAAGCTTACTTGGCAGGAACTGGCTGAGTAAACTCAAACTGGACTGGGGTGTGGTTCATCGGTTGAATACATCACACTCAACACGGAAGCAGCAACCTCAATTGCGGGCTGTACTGGACAAGTATGCCATCGGGTTAACATACTCGCACCAAGCAGTTAAAACAGACGCTGCCAAGATCTACGTAGACAATGAGGCAATCCCCAAGTACTACAAGTCGCGACCACTGCCCTATGTAATGCGAGACATGGTGGACAAAGAAATTGATCGACTCCTGGCTGAGGATATCATAGAGCCCGTCCAGTACTCGGACTGGGCCGCCCCTGTGGTACCAGTGATGAAGGCAGATAAGAGTGTACGTCTCTGTGGTGACTACAAACTCACCGTGAACCAAGTAGCCAAACTGGACAGATATCCTATTCCCCGAATAGAGGATTTGTATGCACAGCTTGGGAACGGTACCACGTACACGAAGCTCGACATGCGTCATGCGTATAAACAGATCCAGCTACATCCTGACAGTCGGAAGTACGTCACCATCAACATGCCGCGAGGTCTTTTCACATACAAGCGACTACCGTACGGAGTGTCATCAGCACTTGGCATATTCCAACGTGTTATGGACTCGCTCTTGAAGGGCATACCGAACACAATGGTGTATTTGGATGATGTGTTGGTGACAGGACCAACAGAAGATGAACATTTGCAGACACTTGATCGCGTGCTCGAGCGACTGGTTCAAGCTGGGTTCCGCCTGAAAGAATTCAAGTGTCAATTCTTGAGTGACGAGGTCGATTACTTGGGTCATCGGATCGATGCCGAAGGTGAGACACTGTCAGAAGTCCGTGATGCTCCAGCGCCCACCAACATAACCGAGTTACGCTCATTCCTTGGGATTGTGAATCACTATGGTCGTTTCTTGCCAAACCTTGCGACGATGCTGGCCCCCATGCATCAGTTGCTGAAGAAAGCCACCAAGTGGTACTGGAGGAAGACACAACAAGAGGCCTTCAACAAGACGAAAGAGATGCTGAGTTCCCCACAGGCCATGACTCACTTTGACTCCTCCAAACCGTTGGTACTCACATGTGATGCCTCTCCATACGGCATTGGGTCCGTTCTTGCTCACGTCATGGAAGATGGGGCAGAGAAACCCATAGCGTATCACTCCAGAAGTCTCTCGCATGCTGAGAAAAACTACGCTCAGTTTGACAAAGAGGGTCTGTCCGTCATAGTGGGACTGAAGAAGTTTCACCAGTACTTGTGGGGTCACAAGTTTACCATTGTCACAGATCATAAGCCGCTTCTTGTATTGTTTGGAGAAACGAAAGCCGTTCCACAGATGCTGTCGTCACGGATGCAGCGATGGGCCCTAACACTGGCTGCCTACGAATACCAGATTATCCACAGGCCGGGCCAAAGCATCCCACAAGCAGACGCTCTTAGCCGCCTTCCGGTAGGTGGCGCTCCGAGACATGTACCAGTGCCAGCGGGCACGATACTGACGATGCAGTATTTGGAAGTCTCCTGTAATTGCAAGTGACATACGTCGTGAAACATCGCGTGACCCGGTGTTGTCACAAGTCTTCATCAGGACGAGGGATTGATTTCCAGATCATGACGATAACGAACTCCTGAAGCCGTAGACTCAAAGAACAGATGAACTCAGCATCCATGATGGTTGTCTCATGTGGGGCACACGAGTGATTATTCCAAGTGCCCACCGTCAAGCACTGTTGGAAGAACTGCACAACGCACACTCTGGGGTCGTCCGCATGAAAGCCGTAGGCCGCAGTATGATGTGGTGGCCTGGTATCGATCAAGACATTGAGAAAACGGCCAAAACCTGCGACATCTGCATGCGTAGCCGGCCCAGACCTACGGAAGCTCCCCTACATCCATGGTCATTCCCCGATAGACCTTGGTCGTGACTGCATATTGACTGTGCAGGTCCATTCATGGGCAGAATGATGCTGGTGGTAATTGACGCACATTCGAAGTGGATAGACGCTCACCTTACGTCAGGCTCAACATCAGCTATTACTATCAGCAAACTGCGACAGTCGTTTAGCATTCATGGCATCCCTGATGTCATCGTCAGTGACAACGCCACCGGTTTCGTTAGTGAAGAGTTTCAAGATTTCTGCCGACACAATGGCATCTAGCACATTACGAGTGCTCCACACCACCCTGCCTCTAATGGCCTCGCCGAACGAGCCGTTGGAATTGTAAAGGAGGAGTAAAGGAGTAAAGCGCATGCATGTAGGTGACTTGGAAACCAAGCTAGCACGCTTCCTCTTCAATTACCGCATCACACCTCACTCCACGACGAGCATAGCCCCTGCTGAACTATTAATGCAACGACAGCTGAAAACCCGACTTCACCTGATCAGACCAGACGTAGGTGTAAAGGTCGTAGCTGAATAGACCAAACAGAAGGCGAAACATGACCGTCATGCCAAAGTTCGAACTTTCCAACCTGGTGAATTGGTGTATGCTCCACGGTACCACGGTAACACTGCAAGTTAGGTACCGGGCACGATTCATCTTCAGACTGGGCCGGTATCGTACACCGTCCGTCTAGAAGATGGCACTATTGCACGACATCACAGAGATCAGCTGCAAGGAAGACTGTCGAGTCATCAGGTGATGCCATCGGTCCGGCCTACACCGTTGGAGACATTCCCAGGGGACGTGATCGAGTTTGGTGAAAAGTCTGAGGCAGATCAACAGGCGCAGCTTCGCTCACCAGCGAAGCCGTCCGCAGCAAGTCAACAAACTGACATTGTGCCTGCTGTAGCATCTGTAGCAGAGCCTAGGCGTTCGGAACGTATCAGGAAACACCCTGACCGTTTGGATTTGTAATTTGATTAGTTCTTTGCTTGCAGTGTTTTTGCTTGTTTATAACAGTAATCAAGAACTATTATTTTTTTTTACCGGACAATTTGCTACGTCTCGATTGAAAGTGTTTTTTCTCACTAAAGTTGGGAGGGATGTAGTGGATGAAGAAACCTATGCTCCCGGTTTCACTGTCAGAGTTCAATAACTTGTCTTGTGCCGGCGCCATGACCAAACCATGCGGTCGTAATAAATACGTTTCAATACATCACATTGGCCTAAGAAGTTATAATCTTTTATAAAGAGAAAAAATAAAGATAAATAAAATTAATAGAGTTCGTCCAACAAGTGCAAATCTTGCAAATAGAAGGAAAACGAAATGTCATGCACGTATGCGTGCGTGTATGCCTTTAAAGTGTGTATTCTCTTTGTGAAGTTGTGAATATGTGCATTCGTAGAGTGCGTGCGTGTGTTTAGTGCATGTTTTGTCATTATTGGTTCTGCCTACATGTGTAACAAATTGCTATATTGCACGAGGTTTGATAGTTTTGTATGTATTGATGTTTGGTGTAGTTCGCAAACCCACTTAGACTATGTGTGATGATTTTTTCTATTACCAGGGCTGGTGTATTATTTAAAGTATTAGGTAGATTGTGTCTCAGGCATCACTTAGCAAATTCATGTTGTGTTCTAAATGTATGTAATTCATGTTGTCTTCGTGTGTTGTGGGTGTGGATGTTTGCATTTGGTGTCAACTGCCAATTTTGCAGGTACGATGGTAATAGGTTGTGCATAAATTTGTAATAGAACTTGAGTTCTTGTAATCTTAGTAAATCTGTGATTTTTAATAAATTTAATCTTTTGAAAAGCGGATCCGTGTGCGAGTTGTATCTACTCGTTGTTAATATTCTAACAGCCTTCTTTTGTACTTTGTATATTCTTTCACATTGAGAGCCCTATGCCATGATGCAATAGTTCATATGTGATAGGACTAGAATGTTATATATAATTTTATTTTTATTTTGGGGTAATACATGTTTAAGCTTATTTAACACTCCAATTGTTCTGGAACACTTATTTGAAGTGATTTCAGAATGTTTCCTCCATTTTAAATTTGTGTCCAGAGTTAGATCTAGGAATTGAATTGAATTAATTAACTTTTGTAATGTTTGTGTTACTGATTTGGAGCGTAGGTGCATTTACTTGTTTATTTGGCCTGTGGAAAAGCATATATCTAGATTTGTTTATGTTTAGTGACAGTTTGTTAATTTCAAGCCATTCGTTTATTTTACCAAGTTCGTCATTAATTAGGGAACCAGCATCAATGTTCTCCGTGTTTTTAAAATTATTTAGCGTACTTGAAAGGGTAGTGTCGTCACCGTAGGTTATAAAATTAAACATTTCACTAGACTGTGAAATATCATTTATGCAGATTATAAACAATAGCGGCACAAGAATAGACCCCTGTGGGACACCAGTGCTTATATTCAATGTTTTAGATTTAATATCGCCCAATTCTATATATTGTTTTCTATTTGTTAGGAAGCTGTTGAATAGTTTCAGTGTGTGGCCCTCCAACCCATAGTATTTTAGTTTGTCCAATATTTTATGATTAATGGAATCAAAAGCCTTTGATAGATCGAGAAAGATGTTTATAGGTATTGTATTGTTGTCCATTTGAGTAGTGATTCTATCTACCAACTCTAAGGCGGCATATTCTGTTGAGTGACCAGGTCGAAAACCGTATTGATTTTCTGCAAACAATTTAGAATCTTCGAAATATTCATACAGTTGACTACTAATTACTTTTTCTATAAGTTTTGATATTGTTGGCAAAAGAGAGATTGGCCTGTAATTAGTTAACAAGGCTGGGTCTTCTTTCTTAAAAATGGGAATGACTTTGGCGAGCTTTAGTTTTTCAGGGAAAACACCAGTGTGTATGATTAGACGAGTGATGGCGCAATATGTTTTAATAAATTTGTAGATATACCATCTGAACCACAGCTCTCTTTCTTTGGGAGATTGTTTATAATTATCTTGATAGTTTCTTCATCAATTTCTTTAAATTTGAAATTTGTGTTTTGTGCATTCTTGAGATAGTATCTGTGGTTTTTCTCGCCTGAATAATATATACTTTTAGCGAGATTTGAACCAATTCTAGTAAAGTAAGTATTAAATATATTTGCTATTTCTAATTTATTAGTTATTTCAGTATTATTTTCCTTAATTATCAAGGGAGATAATTCTTTTAATTTCTTCCTAGAAAAAATGTCATTGATGGTTTTCCATGTATTTCTGATATCGTGTTTAAATTTGGTGAATGTTGTTTCGAAGTAAATGTTTTTAGCTGCTTGGATGCTGCTCTTTAATATGGTATTGTATGTTTTTAAGTTTGTGTTTCTGGTATTGTATTCTTGTGTGCCGGGTCTTGTCTTTTTCAATTTTGAATATAATTTATCTCTATATCTTATTAATTTAAGCAATCCCTGTTTTATCCATTTTGACTTCTTGTTTATATTTTTTTTATTTGACTAATTTACAGGGCATATGTTTTTCTTTAGCAATTAAAATAGCATCGTGTATTATGTCATAGTTCATATTTGTATCAGCTGACCTGCTTTTATCTAGTTTGTTGTATATTTCCGATGCAATGATTTCATTATTTACTTGGGTCATGGCTTTCTCCGTTTGAACATTTATTTGTATAAATTTGGGAGTGGCTTCTTTATTAATTGTCATGTCTAAAAGTATAAAGTAGGGTTGATGATCAGATAGTGTTTTTAATAATATGCCTACTTTTGTCTTTGTTGATTGTTTTTTTGTTTTGAGGAAGAAGTTTTCTATGAGTGTACCGGTTGTATGACAAAATCTCGTTGGCAGGGTAATTTCGGATAGAAACTATGTGTTGTTAGCATTTCAAAAAAATCACTACATGCTTCGATTTCGTTTATCTTTAGCAGATTTAAATTATAGTCTCCAGCCAATATTACTTCGTTTTTATTTTCTATGTTTGTCACGAGTACTGCGAGTTCATTTATAAACTGCCTAATTTGGTCATGTAGCATTCTGGGAGGCCGGTAGATGTTGCCTATGATGATTTCTTTGGGTAGCCCTCCGCCGGTTACTTTAATAAACTGTCCCTCCCAATATTCATACTCATTTAGATTAATCAATACTTCATATTTGAATCTTGTATCTATGTAAATTACTAAACCACCCTTTTCACTGCAACTTTTCCCTTGAATGATACAGTTGTAGCCAGGCAATTGTATTTGTGATAGGTCACTATTGTCCGTTATCCAACTTTCTTGTAAGCATATTACATTGAATTTAAAATTAATAGTATTGAGTTCTTCGATAAATATTTCCAATTCATTGAATTTTGCATATATAGATTGTATGTTCGAGCTGAAAATACTTAAACGGTCTTTATATTCATCTGCTAATTTTTTTAAATTGTCAGTGTCATAATATGAAGAGTGCTGTATTTCTTGAGTTCTGACATTTTCATTATCAATTTTTTATCAAGAATGTGCTTTAAACTATTATCTTCAATACCACCAAGATGTAAGAGGTATGACTGATCAGATTATTCTGTCATTTGGTTGTTATAGATACAGTAGTGTTCTCAGACATAGCAGTGTTTTAGACACAGTGTTCTTATACTTCGTAATGTTCTTGGCAGTGTTCTTACGCATATTAGTGTTCTTACACATAACATTGTTCTTCGACATAGCATTGTTCGTAGACATCGCAGTGTTCTTTGGCATAGACTAGCGCACAATATCTCGTAGTTGTTGTACATTGACAACGTGGAGCCTCTGCGCATGTTCGCTTTTCTTGATGAATACCTTGCAGTTTAAGGTACACACACTGAAGATTATGTTGTCTTTCTTCAACCGTTTTTCCTCGCGAAATAGCTCACTGTTTGTCTGGGATAGATGATCATTTAGGTATACTTTGCTGCCCCGCAGCATCGCACGTTTACGCATTAGTGCACTCTTCTTGTCGGGTGGTAGCAGTTGCACAATCACCGGCCGTGTGCCGTCCTTCCACTTTGGAAGATCGTGTATTGCGGTGATTTCCAGATCATTTAGTGGCACGTTTAGCTTGTTTTTGGCAAAGTCAACAAAGTTTTTTCGCATGATGGCCGATTCGCTAATGTCATCGTTGTCCTCTGTGCACAGGTCGGCGGGAGCGGTGGTATATGTACGGGAGCGGGTTCTTTGTTTGTCTATCTTGGGGGATGTCGCGTGTGCGAAGCTGTGTAGATCTAGGCCCGTTACAAGAATGTTTCTTTTCCTCGAGTATTGTTCGTTAACCTTCGTCTCCAAGGTATTTATGCTTTCATCTTTCTCCTTCAATGCTTTCAATAGTTCTGTGATCGATTTCTAATTTTTCTCATTACATGTTTTTACATCCTCCAAGGTCTTACATATGAAGTTTAGCGAAGACGTAATCTCAGCAATGGTTTTATTTCACCAGGCGGCCTGGTATGTAGATGGTTTGCACGAATAGTGGTGGTTGGTTTGCACTAGTAGTAGTTGTTATGTCCAATTAACAGCTGTGCTGTGAAAATCTATTAACGTTTTATAAGTTGATAAACTGTACGAGCTAGCTATAGACCACGGGTTCTAGAGAAAGTGCGCATTTCTTCTAATCTACCTAACGAGCCATACCGACGACAGTGTTCTAGGTTAAAGATATCTTGCTAATAATTAAGCACCATCTTATTTAAGCCATGACCTACCCTGTATATGGTTTATCATGTTTTTGGGCACCATGTCTGGTTTGGTCGGAACAAATGCGGGTGTGACAGAACTTATTGGTACCATAGGTGGTCATGTTGTTTTTACCTCACGAATGGGACAGAACCCTGCAAAAAACGAACAAGGTTACACACACGTGGTCTCCGGGAGAAGTTAACTGTAGTCACTTGCGCAGAGCCACGTTCATACATCGTGCAAACTCCAAATGGAACTAGACTGCGCAGAACCAGGGCACACCTGACAGAACGTCTTCATGCCACTCCAGCCAAAAGCATACTGATGGAACCAGAGCCGTCTTTACCGTTAGTCACCTAGTCACAAGCGTCCCCCCTACTGCGTTCAGGGTTAGCTTGATGACATCAATAACCACGGTAATAGAAAGAACTCACTTCACTCAGAAGGTTCCAGGTAAACTCGTTATGACTTTAATCAGACAAACGATGATACAGTTACACACATAGACAATCATTTCTGTTGTCTAAGACTACACGATGACAGATCTATGCGTAGTCGTACGCCCACCAGAACTGACTAACTAAAACTCATTCTAACGCTCTTCCACCAAGACTAGAACTAAAACTCATTCTAACGCTCTTCCACCAAGATTAAACTAAAACTCATTCTAACGCTCTTCCAACAAGACTAGAATTTAAACTGACTATCTGTATTTTTGGCATCCATTTATACGCTTTCTTGCGCCAGGCACAGTTATGATGAGTCCTCCCAGAAGGGAGGACCTGTCCTTATAAGTCAACAGAGCAGTCTCAGCCGTGGACCACTATTCTGGACATCCTAGGCTAATCCACACAAATATATATCTGGACACTCCCCTGCCTGCTTTATGTAACTACACTGTTCGCTTTCTAGAACAACAACTTTGAGTGCACTTCTACTCTTGGCTACTCTGTCCTTGGACGGGTCAGCGGACATCGCTAATATAGTTTGTACCGTCCGCTATCTAGATATAGGTGTTCTTTTAATATAGCTGTAGTCTTCTACTGGGGCAGTCTGTTTTGATATAGCCTTTTCTAGGAGGCTGACCTATTCGTCCGCTCTCGCTTACTTAGTTGTTTTCCTTCATCAATCCGTTTACACACAACTTGTCTCCCTGCTATAACTAGAGGGGTACATGACTTTACAATGTGAGGTTCCACGAAGAAGGCAACAGTGAACAGGAGTGTGATATGTAATGTGATGAACATTTTCACAAATAGGAGTGTGATAACTGTACAATATCACCCATGAATGAAACAACGACGACTAATGAATTCCACGACTGTGCATTGTCACGTAGTCCCTTGCTACGGAGTAACGTTGTTTTATACAATAACAATGAAGGCAATATTCCCAAACACAGTTGTACTAGTTCACATGGTTACTTTATTTCGGCGACTGTCTACTCACTACAGCCTATAAGGCAGAGTACAGTGCCCCTCCATGACACATCATTAATCAGGCTACTGCCAGCCTATATAGTATATACTAGGGTTGCAGTCTCTTAAGGACACTGTCTCCTAGCAACCAGTCCAAGGTGAGACATACACACTACACTACATAACATATCCCTTTTTCGCAAGCAAAAACAAGACTGTTATATTTCTATCACTACAATCTCCAAGTTTACTATATCTATATCTCTCGAGTTAACTACAACAGCTTTCTAGCTGGACACAAAGTCCTGGATATACTTCGGACGCACACTTGCACGTTCACTACGACGCAGTGTCGGCTCTTCCGATCTGACTGCACGACTCGGCGAATTGTTAGGTTGTTGCTCCACACTGCCCGATGATTGGGTGGTATCGGGACACACACGTTCACCGCTGACATCATCAGAGTTGTCTCTAGCAGGTGTTGCACTGTCCCTGGCCGTCGTGTTGATCTGGTTTCGATTTCGTCGTAACACCGATCCACTTCCCGTCTCCAGCCAATAAGACTGCGGCGTCTGATCATGTCGTCTGATGATCGCCGACTGCCATTTCCCGTTTTGCCTCATTCTCACGGTCTCGCCTGGGTGTAGTTCCCGTCGGAACGTTGACGTGGCGGCGTCGTGATAATAAGCAGCTGTCGACTGTCTTTCTTCCAGTTTTCTTCTCACCACTTCTGCGTCAATGTGCTGTGGTCGTAGCATGTGCTCCATCTGATGTAGATTGGTACGCAGATTTCGACCTTGCAGTAAGACTGCTGGTGACGGCAATCCATCACCTATCGGCGTACTGCGCACTGCTGCCAGAGTCTGCAGCAGACTTTTCCCGTCAGCTAACATCTTCGTCAAGCTCTTTTTGATGGTCTCTACCATTCTCTCAGCCATCCCATTACTTTGCGGATAACGCGGACTTGATATTGTATGTTGCATGTGCAATAATTCGCTTTGCCACGGTCAGTGAATTCGGAACTACCGTATTGAGCTCCGTTATAGCTAAGTAATGTCTGAGGAATTCCGAAATCACAAAACATCTTCTCTAGATGCCCGATCACGGTACTGCTTCTCGTATCAGCCAGTTTGACAACACTTGGCCATTTGCTGTAACAATCGACCACTAGAAGATACGAATGTCCATTAAGCTCGAACAAGTCACTCGCTACCACTTGATACGGGTAACTTGACACTTCATGTGGCTGCAGCGGCATCGCTGGGTTTGCCGCTCTATTCTGTTGGCACTCCGCGCAGCTTTCGACTGTGTCACGGATTTGATTGATGTACCCTGGCCAGTACACTGCCGTCTTCGCTCTCTCGGTGCACTTCCCAATACCAAAGTGTCCATCATGGATGTCGCTGATTGCAGCCTTGCGTAGCGCCACTGGCTCTACGACCTGTTGACCCTTGAACACGATCCCCTCGTACTCTGCGAGGACATTCCCGACTAGCCAGTACGGCTTCACTGCTTCGGGACACGACTTCTTATCCTGAGGTGACTATGGGGTGACGCCTAGCGTGATTTTTGTGAAAAAAAATCTACATGGTCTCCATTTGTGTCTCGATGACCATACATAATTATTATAGTTTACCCCATGTAACATGATAAAAATGATCTGACGTTGTATCTTTATTATGCGGGATATCAAGCTGGCCAAGTTGCACGTGAAGTGGAAGCCACTGCCACCAGCACATAGGACATGTTATGCGGTGCTTAAAGCGACACAGAATGCGCCACAGAACAGTGCTATATCTTTTGACTGAGGTGTAGCTCAGATTAAAATGGAAAAAAACATGTTTGATGTTTTTTGTTTGTGTAAACGTCCTTGGCAGCCATATTGCAAACATGGCCTCTCTAATGCTGACAAATATTGAATTGTATGTCTTCATAATAGTCTTCATCAAAAGATAAACCTATTATCTTATAACAAAAACGAAACACAAATAAACTGTAATACATACGTATTGTTTTATTAAATAAACATAAACAAATACTATTTAGCTTACTAGTCTGCTGTCTACTGTCCATATAGTGTGCTGGACGAATGCTAGAAATCCAGCACAACCAACTGCTTCAAACGGACGAATATCCTGAAGAAAAATTTTATTGTCATTACTATTAAGTATTATAACATATTTTATATATAGCTTTAATTTATTGGCTTATGGTTAGGGTAGCAGATTTATCTAACCCTAACTTAACCCTTATGCAAACCATAACCATAAGTTGTTAATTGAATTTGCTTAACTAAGTTAACTTGATTTAATTAATTAATGTTACCAGTAAGGGCAGTTAATTTGGTACTAATTGATATTTCAATTAAATGTCACCCACTGACACTGACACCCAGTGGCATTTCCAGCAGGCCTGCAGTCACTAATCTGAGAAAGATCAGGTTCAGACGTGTGAATTAGTACAAGTGTGAATGAATGAGTACTGGGGAAATCAGTACTGGAGAAAAACTATGGACAGTAGACAGCAGACTAGTAAACATTATACAATGTTCATATAAATTTTTTAATGTTTATTTGATGAAACAATACATATGTATTTCAGTTTATTTGTTTCGTTTTTATTATAATAGGTTTATCTTTTAAAAATGATGCGGGCCGCAGGCTTACCCGTCTTTGGTATGGGCAGTGGGTATGGGCTGGGCCTGAAACTTCCGGAACTGGGCTTAAATTCTAGTTTGCGGGCCTGGGCCAGGCTTGATTACTTTTTGCGGGCCTGGGCCGGGATTCTAATTGTAGACACTAAGCAGTAGACACTAGTTAACACAATTGAAAAATACCAACTACCAACTGGGGTGGGCAGTGGGCAGGTCATTCAGGCAGGCAAGGTTTGGAGGGAAGACAATAGAATGACCACTGCTAGGGTCAAAGGGCGATACATTGATGGTTAATCATGGCTTGATTGTCTCTGCAAAAATGTCAAAAGAAAACGGTTGGGGCTGGCTACTTCCAGCCAAGTGAAATTATGGGACCATTAGATCTATGCAAAAGGCTACGTTCATGCAAAAAAATATGCATTTGTAACATCTGTATTCTGTGTGTACATTGTAGTAGTAATATGTACTGTGTGTGCTGTGTATGGAATACTATGCATTGCTATTATATGTAATGTATCTATTAAAAGAATGCACATTATTAAATTATACCATTGGAAGTCCCATTGTTGAAGAGGTTAAACTACATTCCAATATATAAAGCACTGGTGTCATTCATAATTCCATGCAGGTCTCAATTTGCAACTATGTAATACTAAAGAAATAATTTTTATAAACATTCATTAACCGGAAATACAATTTATAATAAGTTTTTATTACTATTAAAAATCTGGGTTTTGTATTAATATTTTTATTAGGTCCAGGCCCGGCCCAAACCCGATGTGTTTAATATTTTTTCAGCCCAGGCCCGGCCCGGCCCGGCCCGCTTGGACCCAAAGCCCGACCCGTGCAGGGCACTAATATGTATATCTATATCAAGTTTGATGCTTTTTATCAAATAGCACAGGTTACATTCATGTATCCTCTGAACAAGTCATAAAGATGTTCTTAGTGGCTTTTCAAGGGTGTTTTCAAGATCTTTACAATGATCCTAGATGGAAGGGTTCATGTAAAAAGAAATTATTTTCTACGACAGCTAGCTACTTCAGGACGAGCGAATATTAACATGCACAGAGTTCCAGTTTATTGTTGAGTTCAAGTTGGGAGAAACTCACTGCACGAGAGCAACTGTAGGTACCTCGTCAACTCACTGTACCATCTTATTACATGACATCAACAAGGTGTTCTCACAAAAACATACATAGAAGTTGTGTTTACTGCTAATATCAAGACACACAAGACATTTCCAGAAAAAAAACTCATTCATGAAATGTTCATGTTTGCTAGTTTGAAGATCAATACTGTACACCAGTTTTTTGTTCCTATATATTTGATGATTTTTCAAAGTGTTTGTATCAAGTCTACAAGTAATCCTTCCAGTTACTTTCAACCAGTCTGCTGAAACTGAAATAATAAAAAAATCAAATGAATTCCCACTAAAACAATGCCACTGGAAAATCGTTTGCAAAACTGATTAACACACTACAAAATGTGACCTGATGTAGTTTTATAGTTATTCACTTCGACCAATTACCTTTGTTTTTTGTTGACTAAAGACTATATTTGTACGATACACATTAATATTAAGCTCAATGTATTGATATCCCTTGGTCAAACAAATATAGCTTCAATAACACACCTCCTCATATGTCTACTGATCTTTTTGAAAGCACAAATATTGTGCAACACACTTGTAATGATGAACAACCAACCATGATTGTCCAACACACTTGTAATGATGAACAACCAACCATGATCGCCAACACACTTGTAATGATGAACAACCAACCATGATCGTCCAACACACTAGCATCATAAGAGTGATAAACTTCACATTCAAGATGATGATCAAAAGCACATATAATACCAACTGAAGTTATAAAAACAAAGTTGTTAAATAGAACTGGTTAGTGTGATATTTGCATAATCAGTTCATTTGATCCCAACAATTGATGTTTTACAAAAACTGCAATATTTCAAGAGCTGGCTGTCTCTTAGTAGATCAATCAACTATTGAAGAACATTTTTATTTGCCCAGATGGAGTCTGGCATAGTTCAGACAGATCTCTTGGAAACCCAGTATAGTTCCAGATGTCCTGATTTGGTCCAGCTGGCCTGAAAGTCCAGCAGACTTACTGGAACCTAATGCAGGCCTAGCAGTAGTCTTTGTGGTGTCCTGTAGTGGTGTACATCCTACAACCTCCCATGAGGACTCTCTTTACATCAGTGCACTTTTACAAAGTTGTGCTCCACTTCATATATGCCAACTGATTCCTTTGCCTTCTCGTCATAGTCAACCCATTCCTGGAACAAGAGAAGCAGTGAAACCAGCAACAGCTTGTCCATTTTGTATTTCACAGAATTATGCAAAACAGTTTATTACTTAACCCACTTGTCAGGTCGAACTAGCTGACTTTGTCACTAACTACATCAACTGACCTTCTCTGTAAGATTGACGTCATTAAACGGTGTGCCAGTTTCAACGCCCTCTGCTACCCAGCCAATCTGTAGAGCACAAGAATATCTCATACAACCGTTATCATTTCAGATGATATCTCAGATAATGCTCCCGTTGATACCACTTTGACAAGCAGGTTCTGTGCAATTAATTGTAAAGATGTTCAGTGCATACAGTTTTCATACTCATACTCAACATATCAACTTTCTGAAGCATCCTCTGAAATCTTTGATGGCCGTTTCATCGAAAACATGTTTTTCAGATTTGGAAGAAGAATATTTCTGTAACTAATTACGCTAGATAAATAAGTTTTTGAGCATTCTGTTCAGTGTATTATTATCTACTCAACTGGTAGAAAACAACATCAAAGTAATCAAAATATTGAACAATATGTTAGTAATATTGTTGCCCAAAAAGGCAGAGTAGATTTACCCTTGGTGAGAAGTCAATAGGCTCCACTCCCCGACAGTCAAACACAACTACAGTCTTGAACTTGTTTTCATCATCGTCCGTGTACTTCCCGATGCTCTCCTTTATGATGTCTGTAACAACACATCACCACTCAGCAGCTTATGCCAGCTATGTGGCTATGTTTGCCAATTTAAACATTAAAAAGGTATGTATACATATATAATAATTTTATAAACAACTTCATATATACATAGAATAAAAAGTTAATTACTTTGGAGCTTAAAATGTGTTGTTATTTCTGCAGAAATGTTCACTGATTTTTAGCCATCATTATTTCTGGTTATTGGAAAGACAAAGTTGGGACCAGCTATGGTGGTAATGGCATTATGATACACACTCACCAATAGAGTTTTCTCTGGCACACAACTTGCACTTGAGCACTAGACTGGCTGATCCTCGGCCACCCTTCAATGGTTGACTCTCCTGAAAGTTGCATGACCCCTCTGTCATCTACATAGCTACTGGCTAAAAATATATTATACATAGGAAATAATAAAAAAATACTCAAAATAGACTGATAAGAAGGATGAAGAGTTTCAGAGGGAGGGGAGGGAGGGAGGGGGAGTGGTCCAGGTATAACCCCCATCTCCCACTAGGGAATTTTCAAGTCAATATTTTGTTATGACCTGATATAAGAACAATTTGAAATCTTGTTGTTTGCCACTTGGTAATGTGTTTGGAAGTACGCCCACCGAGCATGTATGTTGAAGTTCCCCTCATTCTCATGGGCACATGGCATGGATAAAAAGAACAAAGAATCACATGCATGAATAAACAAACAAGTGCATGTGTGTTTCTCTACTGATTTTACCTCGTGGGTGGGTGCGTGCATGCGCACGCATAAATATACACACACACAACATGCATTGTATATCAAGTAAGCATGCAGGTACAAACAGGCATATTTATTAAATACAATTTACGGTTCATTTTCTTCATCGTTGTCAGTGTTGAGGGCATTTTCAGACATATCTATAAACTCTTATAGCAGGATGTCACCTTCAGTCCAGTCATATTCCAGCTTTTCATTCTCATCAACCTTCCACCCATATGCAACTGGGTTGAGGATGTCTGGATATGGAGGAGATGTGTTGATCCTCAGAACATGCATCTTCAGAGACAATTGGCTTGGTGACAAGAGACTCATTATGACTAGAAAGTGGTGACCCGTATCACTTGTGGAATTGCTGCTTGGTGAAGTGATGATGTAACTTGTTGACATCTATGTATGATAGTTTAACGTACAAGCAGCAAGACAACTTCTCTTGCCTGGCTGCCTTCAGGAACACTGCCTGTCTTACCAAGTGTCCTGAAATGGCCACAAATACTGCAAGCATTGTTGAATAGATCAGTTCACCATGTCTGCTGATGAGACATTTCAGTTTCTGCTTGCAATACCTGTGTCAAAGAAACATCTGGGTGTAGTCGGTAACCATAATACTGTAATAACACCAGTGCATTGGTGTTGGACAATTAGACGATGAGATCAGCTGAACATGATTCAGTCATATAGAAATAGTTTAATGTCACCAATGCATAAAGGTACGTAATTATGTTACTGTAACACCACTGGGAAGAGTATTCAAATATATTTCCATTGATACATCATTTGCTATAGCCTGCAGATGTGTTGATAAAATCGGCTACTATCTGTCCTTACCCTTATATTCAAGCTTTGCTAAGGACACTAGTTGTACTAAACCACCTCAAATTCATGAATGCAGCAATTCCCTGGTGGCAAACAACTGACTTTCACATGTGCATGCATAAGCTTCCTAAAAACATTGTGGCATAAATTACCTATGTGGGACTCCATCGTAGGCAATCCCCTAACTGGCATATTGACTAAAATATGGAGTAATTTCCATAACATAGTTCAGGTATGTCATAATGATGTCATTTGTGCATAATTATATGTTAAGTATACCACCACTGGGAAGCGTATTCAAATACCTTTCCACTGATACCTCATTTGCATTCGTCGGCAGATGTGTGTTGATATAATTGGCTACTATCTACCCATACCCTCGTCTTTACTTTCAAGCTTTGCTAATGACACTGGTTGTATTAAACCACCACAAAATACATGAATGCAGCAATGCCCTGGTGTCAAACAACTGAATTTCACGTGCGTATGTTATAAGCATGCAGAAAACGTTGATGACCTCAACATGTGATGCCAAACAAACATCACACCATATTATTGTGAGCCGGTGTGATGCCTGTAGGTAACGTTGAGTCAGTGTGATGCCTGTAGGTAACGTTGAGCCAGTGTGATGCCTGTAGGTAACATTGAGCCGGTGTGATGCCTGTAGGTAACGTTGAGCCAGTGTGATGCCTGTAGGTCCGTTGAGCCAGTGTAATGCCTACAGGCAAACGTTGAGCCAGTGTGATGCCTGTAGGTAACGTTGAGCCAGTGTGATGCCTACAGGCAAACGTTGAGCCAGTGTGATGCCTGTAGGTAACGTTGAGCCAGTGTGATGCCTGTAGGTAACGTTGAGCCAGTGTGATGCCTGTAGGTCTGTTGAGCCAGTGTAATGCCTGTAGGTACCGTTGAGCCAGTGTGATGCCTGTAGGTAACGTTGAGCCAGTGTGATGCCTGTAGGTACCGTTGAGCCAGTGTAATGCCTGTAGGTATCGTTGAGCCAGTGTAATGCCTGTAGGTACCATTGAGCCAGTGTAATGCCTGTAGGTACCGTTGAGCCAATGTGATGCCTGTAGGTACCTTTGAGCCAGTGTGATATCTGTAGGTAACGTTGAGCCAGTGTGATGCCTGTAGGTCTGTTGAGCCAGTGTGGTGTCCGTAGCAGACTTGGGGCTGAGTACATTTTCATGAGTAAAGTACGAGTATGAGTACATTGGTGATGGCTGAGTACGAGTACATTGTTCAAAGCTGAGTATGAGTACGAATACATTTCCACGAGTATGAGTACCGGCACATCTTGTATGATATTATAGTAACTCCGTATAGTAATAACATATTTAAAAAATAAACGTGAATTAATTTATATAATTCAGAAAGAGCTGACTATACAATGACAGTTGATCACACTTTTTTTATCTTTTACCTTTATGTTTGGGACCAAACTGGGGGTTGCATTCCATTCATTCAAAGGTACGATTTGCATTCAAATGCAAATATTCAGGGTATGCATTCAAATATGGGATAAAATGTATTTAAATTGAAACTACTTTTCAAAATACATTTCATAGCACAATATAACAAGAGAAAAGAAATTAAGAAATATAACCATTAAATATATATGGTATATGAATAAATGAACACTGTTAGGCATATTGTGGCTGGCAGTGACCACAAGTCCACAACTAATGTTTGTTGAGGGTGGATTAGCACCTGCCAATGTCCAGGGCTCAATACCCCCTTTGTACTTTAACCACACTACAAATTGGCACCAGACAATATTGGTGCAGACTGTCTGACTTGACTCACCAAACTTCTCCAGAAGAAGACTCAGCTAGCAGTACTTAGCACTGTCACTTGTGAGAGCAACAAAGGCATTTTATGGCTAACTGATGAATGACTCTCATTATGGGCTTACTGGACTTGCTGGCTTAATTAAACAAATACAAGGATTATGGTATGGACTGGTAACTAGTACAACTATGGATGTGAACTAGGGGTTTCTGACTGGTAAAAGAATCAAAAGATGCTGCCTCTTGAAGTGAAGCTTTTGTGGCTTCAGTGCATTCAACATGCAAAAAAGTGATGAAAAAAATGAAACCACATCTACTACATGTAACAATAATAATGATTACACATCAGGGGCTATTACATTGCAATTAATATCATGGTTATTGCAATAGAATTGACACAATAAGTGTTTTTAATTATCATGTATTAGAAAAAATATAACTCAGCTGAGATGCACGTAAGAACATACAAATTTTAGTTAATTTGATTCATATGCAGGTAATACAATTTGTTGCCATGCTTTTTAAAATTGTTGTAGTTGTTAATGATTTGATAATAAGAAATTAAATAATTTTCACAATATCATATTGAAAAAGTACTTGGATGTACTCGTAATGTACTCGTAAAATCTGAGTACTTTGAATACGAGTACGAGTATATGACCATAATTTCTACGAGTACGAGTATTTCAAAAATGTACTCGAGTACACGAGTACTTAGTCCCCAGGTCTGGTCTGTAGGTACCATGACATGACAGTCAAGCAATTGTGTTACAGTTCTCAAGAGGGATTTGTAAATATGTCGTTCATGAAAAAAAATTAATATTCATGGGCAAAGTTGCCATATTTTTGGTTCTTGTATTGTGCCCATTTGAAAAACAGTAAATACAGCTGTTATAATTACAAACATGACAGTGAGTCACTGATGGCAAATTCATGGCATACATGAAAATGTGCAACCAAATTTGTGTACATAATCACAATGTGAGATACCCACCAATAAATTTAGGTAGACATATTCAGGTGTAACATCCCCACAGTTGGCACATTTCAGCTGAAAGGTAATGTCAACTTGTGTTAATATGCGTGTTAGACAAACAAATTACACAGCTTTAATTGAACATTATTTTAAGTAGTTTCTATAATGGTATCATGTTACTTTGGTGATTATTAACATTGTATTAAAATACACAGTTTAACAAACAAATGAATTGCCAATTCAACTTATATATTCCCAGGAACATAAAACAGATGGTAACAAATACAAATTGACATAAAATATGTAATAGAAAATATTGTAACATTGAACTAATTCTGTGTGCACTGCCATTCAAAGACTACAGATACCTTTTACTACAATTCTGTTGAATGTATCCTGAAAATGGCAGTATTTATCAATAACAAATTGTTTAATATTAAAGCAACAATATAAAACAAGGTCTGCTTGATACCTAAACCACTGTGCATAATCATGCAGTACATAGGGAATAATAATCAGATAACAGTACAATGTAATCAGATAACAGTACAATGCAATCAGGGTAAATTTATTTTACTTGTTAGCTTATGATCGAAATAGAAAAGTGCATTTCACCAAGAATCAATTATAAAAATCTTGAGTCCAATTTGTTTATGCCAAATAACTCATAAGTCATCAAAATGTGAGCGATGAATAATCTGCAAAAGCTTATTGTTTACATCTGATATTTTACAACACTGCTGATTGCAAGTTTATGCGTAAACGATGGATTTTATTAATGCTATAACACTTAGTGAGTACATGTCTAAAGGCAAGCCATAGAAAATTAACTTAACAGCTGGTTTACACTGATTGTGTAAACACCCTCGTGAGACCAATAATTAAATGACCTCTTTATCTTAGTAAAACTGGCTCCTGTACATCGTAACAGTTGTTCGTTGCAACATATATAGTTGAATTGCCTAACTTCATGCACCTTGTCATTTACAATGATGTAGTGCATATTCAAAAAGATATTAATTAAGTTATTAACCTTAAATTAAATCATTTACAATGAATGACGACATACCAGTCAGATTTATAAACAATTGCAGCTACCATGTCAGCATAAACTTTGATAGGAGTCAGGCGGAAATGAAAAACAATTACACACTACCAAGTTGCCACGGAATAGGGCGATGCACGAAGTTAGGATATGTAGCATATCTCAAGTAGTTATACTCCAAACAGCCCAATCTTGAGCTAACGCAGGAGTTTGGACCAACGGGTTTTAGTGTCTCTTCCGAAAGTAGGGTGAACGAAATTGTCCAAGCTTCGAAACGGCGGAGGTGGAATCGAACCACCTCCTCTCGATCGACAGGCGGGTGCTCTAACCATGGCATTAGACCACCACTCCCCACCGCATATATCCTGCATTATCGCCCAAAATCGTTGTTGACAATATTTACCTTTAAATACCATCTGAAGTCCTCACCATCGGGAGCCAAATTCGTGATATTTTCAAGTTGCGCTTTGATTTGAAGACCAACTTTCTGAAACAGTGAAAGCGGCAACTAACAAAATCGTTAGGCCTAGGTCATGGGCTGGGCCTAGCCAGGTCTTGCCTCTTCTTGGACAGCCAGATTGTGACAACTAAATGGCATTACTGGCATACTGCATATCAGCACAAAACATTACTGTAACGAGTATAAGCTTCAACAAACAAAGTAAACTGTTCTAATTCAGTGTCTTACCACCATGTTTAACTTTTCGAAAAACGAATTTTCATTAATAGTGTTGCTGCCACGCAAGCGCTGTTCACAAGTCACACTTGTTTGGTCGCTCGAGGGAGACCACGAAAATGTTCTTCTGAAAACTGTTTCACCGCTACGCGTCGCTACTTGATGTCAAAACACCATTAATCATAGTGTTTTGTCGCCAGTAAACTATGGATTGCGTGAAATATAATATATTTGGTTGCACAGAATCATAGACATAGCGCTGTCTGTTGTGGCCGTTTCTGGCAGATACATGTGCGAGAAATAAATATGACATTATCTGCCTACAAGAGACGAAAGTCGCACCTCAAGTATGGGAGAAATTATCAGTAGACTTAGAAACTTCAATCAAAGATCTAACGATTTAACTCATTATATCGCTTTTGTGGAGATTATGATAAAATATATATGATCCATTTGTACACCCTTGAAATAAATAAAATAAAATAAAATAAATAGTTAACTTGTTAAATACTGCTCGTCATGGCGCTTTATATTAAAAACTACATAATTAAATTGCATTTAAAATTAAATACTTACATTAAAAATTACATTAACATGTCATTAAAATAAAATAATTAAATTACATTAAAATGAACGACATTAACATAAAAAATTAAGATGAAAACAATTAAATTACATTAATATTAAACAATATTTTTTTAAATAAATAACTAAGTTGTAATATAATTGAATAGTCAACGAGGCAACGCGCCGCGGGTCAGCGCGCCGAATACAGTAAGTGCACACGGACCACAGTCGGAATGCATCCGCCATTACAACGATAAAGAGTCCCTATGAAAACATTAATTGTACAGTTTGGGTGTATTAGTGAGACCAGAAATTGTGTGAATGAGTAAGTGATTTTTTGTGCGCACTAGCATCTGAGCTTTGAAATGATGCAATTTGTCAGTTGGTATACCAGTTGCTTAAGGACACAGTGGCCATCAGGCAAGATGTACTCATATTTTGGAAACCGGTGAATTTCATTGCAGAAATGCAGGGGTGTCATGCGTTGAAGCAATTTGTACGAAAAGTAGGTATGTCATTTTCATGATTTCACACACCAGGTTTCTTAGTGGGTCTGTCATTTGCTGTGAATAAAAAAAATTGTAGGATAAATTTTCAATGTAGGCGCAAGAACGTTATAATGGTCGTCTATGGGAAATGTGACTGTGGTCCGCGCCCACGTAGTCCAGCGGATAGGTGAAAAGATTGTACACTTTTTGATAAAAACAAGACACTTGGCTCATCTATTATATGTAACCGCGGAATCGCATGAAGACGGGAAATGGTGATTTCCTTTATTTTGTATAACAAAAACTATATCAAAAAAACCAAAACAGGTTTGTTGTTGTCTTGTTGACAGTGGGATCAGCCTGGCCCACTGGGACACAGCCCCTCCCCCTGACCACATGTGACCACTGTCTCTTGGGTAAATTTTTTATTTAAACAACTTAATTATTAGTAACAGGACCAGCAATGGACACAATAAATGCAATTAACCATAAGACAAATAGTTATAATAATAATAACTAATTAACTAGATTATCTATAGATTACCCAGGGTGCTGCCATATGGTGGCAAGTAATGGCACCATCAACCCTGTGCTCCTCAGGTATCCTCGCGTGACCTTTGCTGGGTGACTGGTGGGGTGATTGGTGGGGCAATTATAAATTACTAATTGTCCAGTAACCATGCCGGTTACATACACACCTGATTAAATTGTTGCTATCCCATGAGCAACTGAACAAATATAACCAAACTTTTTTTTGCAATAGTGATTTACATATGATTATTGTTACCTGTTGCTGCCTGCGACTGCAACCAAGCTGTCTGTAACATGGAGCCTAACTTTGAGCTCAACTCGGCTCCTAAGCTTGACATAGCTTCACTCAATTCGCCAATCGATGGTTGCACCAATAGCTCTGTCGTCTGGAGAGCAGCAGACCGTGGCAGATTATAGGGATTTGGGTTGCGGCCAGCAGTAGAACTCTTAGTTCTCCTAAGTGTCACTGTTTCATTCTCATCTGCTGATCCGGCCGTTGATATGGAAGTCGATCGCCTAGGGCGCTCAGACCGGCTCTTGATCTTGACGAAACGCTTCCGGCGAGACTGTCTCAGAAATGGCTCCGAAGAACCATTGCTGTCTGAATCTACAGACAAACAGCTGCGCGCCTGGGTACCACTCCACCCCACATCTTCAGCCTGGGCTTGCCGATCACCCCTGGTTTCCAGAGCCGTTGTCGGGTCACTCTGGTGTGACTTGTCTATTGTAGGAATGGGTGTCGGTGATTCCTCTTCCTTCAAACTGTTATGCCCCTCGAGATGTGCTGGATGAAACACTGGTGGAGTAGGGGAGATCGGAGGTTCCTCTTCCTGGTAATTTCCATTGCGAATTATCATCCACCTGTTGACTGGTGTGGAGCTACCCTCCGAGATTGACTCCCCGTGTCCATCTGTTTCATGTTTCCGCAACTGTTTTATCTCTTCTGGTGCCTTAGCCGTGTTCTCATTAGGGATCCGTATATCTTTAATATCCAGTATCGCAGAGCGATGCACCACCCTGGCTTGTCCCAGACCATCGAACCGATGGACACGATATAAAGGACTATTTGGACTCATCCTTTCTTCGACTCTGTATGGAATAGCCACCCACCGATCCTGGATTTTATTTCGTCCTAGGATTCCTCTATTCCTAAGAAAAACTCTATCCCCAGGCTGCAGTGGCGCATCCGATCCCTTCTGGTCATGCCTGGCCTTCCTGATCCCAGCTGCTTTGGCTAACCTCTGTCCAGCTAATTCAAATGCTGCCCCAAGTCTGTGCTGATGCTCCTGTACCCAATCACCATACCCTTTACCTATGTGTGACAAAGGGCTATCCCCATCCAGTAGCTCATCCACGGGAAGTCTGGGTTCTTGCCCGAACATCAAGAAGTAAGGCGAGAAACCTGTGGCAGCGTGGGGTGTAGAATTATACGCAAAGACCAGCTCATGCAAATAACGTGGCCATTGTCTCTTCCGTTCTGGCGGCAGAGACCGCAGTAGATCGTGCATCGTACGATTGAATCGTTCACACTGGCCGTTCCCTTCCGGATGATACGTAGTGGTACGTGACTTCTTTATTCCGTAAACAGAACACAGAGCCTTAACTACATCGCTCTCGAAATTTCTTCCCTGGTCACTATGGATGCGTCTAGGGACCCCATACCGATAAAACCAATCTTGAGTCAAAACCTTTGCTACCGTAGATGCTTTTTGATCTTTTGTTGGAATTGCCACAGTGAATTTGCTGAAGGCATCTGTCATCGTTAGGACATTTTCACGTCCATCCGAAGCCTTCTCTAACAAAGTGAAATCTATTGCCACTAATTGGAGGGGTTTCTCCGCTAAAAGATGGCCCATGCTCGGTTTCACCGTAGGTCTTAGCGCCTTTGCCGTACAACATCTTGAACAACTGGCACAATACGAGTTCACATCTTTGCTCATTCCAGGCCAGAATGCTCTCTTTCTCACTAGAGCAAGAGTCCTATCTCTTCCCTGATGTCCACTTCCATCATAAAGAGCTTCCAGTACTGGCTGTCTCAAACTGGTTGGCAATGCAAGTTGTAGCGTTCCTTCCCCATTCTCAAAGGACTCAACATATAGAACGTTGTCCGTACACACAAATTGGTCCCATTTGTTGTACCAACGAAGAGCAACTGCTGGCATCTTCTGCAGTTCAGTCCGACCTGGCCTTGTGCCTTTCCTCCACACAGCCACGACTTTACTCAAAATAGGGTCTTGACTCTGTAGCTCAGCAAGTTATGCATAACATACAATATCCGGCCTGTACCAGTTCAAGGATACACACGCTGCAAGAAAACAACATTACACATAGTTATTAACAGGCATGACATTTTCTGTTGTGTCCCTGTCACAGTTCAAACGTGTCACTCAGTTCTGTTCAGAACCGGTCTTACTCATGTAGGCACCAATCGAAGTTGTCACCTCGGAAGTTGTCGCCTTGAATGTTCGTCACTTCGGAATCATCATCGACGTCTCACAGTCACTTGCATTACGCAACCCACAACACAACATGATGTTAGCAGATGTTAGCAGCATCGATGTTCCTTGCACAGCTATCGGAGCCTCGCATAACTTCTGCTAGCGCTGACCGATGGACGTCAAGTTATCTTCATTCTCGTGATGTCATCATTCCTTCTAGCTGGGGTTTATTTTGTTGTCTTCATCCCACTTCTGACACCATTTTGTAACCGCGGAATCGCATGAAGACGGGAATTGGTGATTTCCTTTATTTTGTATAACAAAAACTATATAAAAAAAAAAAACAGGGTTGTTGTTGTCTTGTTGACAGTGGGATCAGCCTGGCCCACTGGGACACAGCCCCTCCCCCTGACCACATGTGACCACTGTCTCTTGGGTAAATTTTTTATTTAAACAACTTAATTATTAGTAACAGGACCAGCAATGGACACAATAAATGCAATTAACCATAAGACAAATAGTTATAATAATAATAACTAATTAACTAGATTATCTATAGATTACCCAGGGTGCTGCCATATGGTGGCAAGTAATGGCACCATCAACCCTGTGCTCCTCAGGTATCCTCGCGTGACCTTTGCTGGGTGACTGGTGGGGTGATTGGTGGGGCAATTATAAATTACTAATTGTCCAGTAACCATGCCGGTTACATATTCATACCTAGGGAACCATTTTAAAGATTGGAGGCATTCCAGATGTTGCTACGTTCAGAAATGGCAGCCCTTTAAAAAAAATGGCCGCCCCCTTTCGAGTCCAGCCGAAGTCTGCTTGACTGGGCAGGTGTGGTGCTTTCAGCAGGGCCTGGTCCCAGACGTGGCCAGCCTGGTCGAACACTCAGAGCAGATGTTGCACAAGGGCATCATGCGTTGGTGAAATCTTCTCGATCTCCCTTCCTTTCTGCGTGAAGAGGACCGATCTGGCGCGGTTCACATCGTCCTCAGAACTGCCCCGGTCGTATAGTACAAAACGTGCCTCTCGTTGGTTGGTAGAACTTCTCCCAGGATATCTGCCGAGGGAGTGTCTGCAAGAGCATAAAGCGCAGGCGTTACACTACTGAAACTATTCCATGATGCCCAAGCCGTGCGTTTGCCTCTTCCAGCGAAACACGGTGTGGTATCACACCCGGAAATCATTCCGATACATATTATGTATCGGAATGATTTCCCTGTGCCGATCGCTACCACAAGACTTTCACAGCCAAGTCTGCGAGCAAAGCTGACAGCTAGTACGACAACGTCAGTATCAACAGTTAGTACGACAACGTCAGTATCAACAGTTAGTACGACAACGTCAGTATCAACAGTTAGTACGACAAAGTCAGTATCAACAGTTAGTACGACAACGTCAGTATCAACAGCTAGTACGACAACGTCAGTATAAACAGTTAGTACGACAACGTCATTATCAACAGTTAGTACGACAACGTCAGTATCAACAGTTCTTATGACAATATTCTGTCTTCTCTGCTTGACACCATCCGCAGCATGCAACAGCATCCTGTTGTTCGCCTCTTCGTGTGTACACGGTGATGGCCACTCCACGTTAGTTGCCTCTGAGCACAGCATCTCGTCTTCGTGTGTGATCACCACCTTGTCAGGAAATGTTTCGGTAGTGACTCGTTCACTTAGCAGGTGAAATAGTTATGTCTTGTCATTCTCTCGCAAGAACTTTGGCCAGTTTGCAGGTAACTTTTTTCGACCCTCAACTTGTTTCTTTGTCCCCTTGCCTCTTTTTCTCCGTGTGGTGGTCTTGAGGTTGTCAGGTCTGTACACATCGAAAGCAATGTCAACACGACAAACATAACCGACCAACTTTCTCCTGATGTGTTTCACGAACATGGATGCATAGTCGTCGAACGTTTCGAACATAGCAGGCTTGGGGATGTTAACAAGAGCTGCACCGTCAATGATAATCACGTGAGCTTCCCTCTTTGAGCAGGCACTGTCATTGTGCGGCACCAGGCAGTGAAGCAGGTCAGTCGTCTTCTAGGCACTGAAGCAGGTCAGCCTTTTTGCCGAGCCTCATGTTGCCGTAGTCTGACAGTTACGGGGCCCGGGTAATTAATGATTTTTATGTTGGAAAAAATAATCGAGATCAGAGTCGCGTAGTTGGCAAGCGATGTACAATGTTGGAAACAAGTTGTGGTCATGTTTGAAGGACAACAACTGTTGTCGTGCATGTGATTTTCGTTTCTCGAGATGTCGACTGAAGAGACTCAACTTGTTCTTTGGGATTGTTTCGTTGATTGTGTTTATCCTGTCCACCAGACGTTTCTTGAAGAACTTCCTACGTTGGTCTTCTCCGAGTTTCTTCATCTTGCTGACGGAATCTACAACTGCTATATCTGCCTCCACACGTGTGTCAAGAACTATGAGATCTCCATTGGTATCCCAGAAAGGGTTGCCCATCTCCTTTATTGTCGTGATCAGAGACTTCACATATTTGATGAAAGCCGCCTGTGTGCCTAAAGAAACATAAACAACATTCTGGTAAGAACCACTGTTATAAACAGTAGCCACAAGAACGAATATAA